>JACJUY010005689.1:46630-57579 GCA_014220935.1 Platorchestia sp. MABIK | reverse complement strand
AGTCATAATCTCAGATTTTCCCAGCCAGCGCTGGGGGGGTCCATATTGGCGTTACGCTGGCGACCCCGGTAGAAACGTTTCCGTAAAATTATTATTATTATTCTTTCTAAAACACAGAAAAATAAAATTCCAAGATAACATTTTAACGTTTACGCCGTAGTTCAATTTGAATAAAAATCCTGAAATCGGTGATCGTAACGATCGTAATCTAACATATCCTGACCTAATCAAACGTTCTTTAAGCTAACTAAACTTTTAATTAAACTAACTAAACTAAATTAAGCATTAAACGAACTTAATTTTTAACTTCATATTAAGCAAACGACAGTTACTCAGAGAGGCCCATGGAGTTAAGCGGTATCTTAAATGGTAACTCGCAAAACAAAAAAGGAAATTTTACTGTCGAAATTCAATATATTTAATTATAATGAGATATAATGAGTTCTTTGCTATATCGGATAAATGTTGTGAATCCTTTGTACGATGGGACAATTTCGGCCTGCTAAAGGTTTTTAAAAGCGCGACAAGCACAGTAACGAACCCATATAATAACATGTACCACGAATTTTGCTACCCCCAGCTGTATCATTTCTTCGTTTCGCCTCTTTTTTTTTTCTTTTTTTGAAGGTTATTGGAGCTTTGTAGAGGTCTCCATGCAGCTCCACGGCTGAGCGTATGTCTCTCTCGTCACAGCTGGTCTGGTTTGAAGGGAGAAAAGTTGCACTATGCTGCTTTTGGAGTTGTTAATTAGTAATATTAAAAGTCAAGATTATAATTCGTTTCTCCTCAGAATGTTCAGTCTTTTTTCAGCTTGTGCCCGCTTCTATCTACGTCATTGTCTCTAAATTTTCTGTCCGTCTTCCGTTTCTGCATTTCGTTGCGTGCGAGTAATTTTGAAAAATTGTTTGGTTATAAGAGTCAACGTTAATTTAGAAATTACGTTCCTTACGCAGTCAGGATACAGCAGTACCCTGGATTTTGACATACATTCAAATTATTTTTCAAATAAGTTCCGAATTTTCCCCTATTGAATTATTGAGTCGTCCCAATTTACAAATCATGTTGACTATTGCCGATAACTATGCCTCATGATACGAATGATACATAGATATTTCATTCATGTTATAATTACGGAATAGCAAGCGTCACGTTCGTGCAAGTAAATAAATAATTTTCTACATTATTTTCAATTTTTTTCTGTAATCTGGGAGACAAAAATTCATTAAAATTCCTGCCCGCAAATATGTGTAGACAAAGAAAAAGCGAGGTAAGGATTAGATGGAGCATCAGACTCTTGAAACAACGATGGAACTTATTCGTTAACAGCACACGTATGTTAGTTTCGTGCATAACCACGAGTGATATCGTAAACATTTCTGCGAATATCCTTTAAATAATTTTTTTTTCTCCGTGTACGATCATTCCCACAGTGAACACGAGTAATTACTATTAAAAGAACAAATTTCTATGAAAAATGATTAATTAAGATCTCAAAAATATTTTAACAATATATACATGAAGTGAATTGCTTGAGTACATAAGTAAAAAATACTTTTCACTATTCATGTCGAATAAAACGCGTTCTATTATGGTCGATTTTGAGTTTAATACGCTCACGGGATTTAGAAATTTGGTTTCCAAGAATCGGTAGAAGATCACATTTAAAGACGTTTCACATGAATGACATTTTACTCGCTAATGCGTCATTTTCGAGATATAACTTTAATTACGTTCAGGTAGGAATAACATTATATAGTCGGTTGCGCAGTCGCCACATTGTTGGAACACGCCCACTTTTTTGGTGACAAACAGCATCGGTTTGGCTAAGTTAAATTAAGCTATTTTAGGTTTATTTAGGTTAGTTTATTTAACTAACCTAACGTTACCTAACCTAACCTCACCCATCGTTTCGTCAATACCGTATTATAGCATATTTACGTGTCCGTTCCTTCACTTTTATATATGACTTTCCTATAACTTCAAAGCTGAATAACTCGATTATTACGCATCAGCGAGCAAAATGTCATTCATGTAAGACATTTTTAAATGTGCTTCTTCAGTGTTTCTTTACAACCAAATTTTTAATTTCCGTGAGCGCATTAAACTCAATATCGACCTCCATTATTAATTGTAGAAATATGACAATAAAAAATAACGTTCTAAGTCAATGACGTTTTTTAAAAATATATTCTACTGCTTGCGCAGTAGCGAATATTTATAGAACGAAACTTTCGAAAAGAGATTACAGAACTCTATTAGAATCTAAAAGTTATGAGAAATACAAGTATGACTTGCAAAAGAATTCTCATCTGCGAGTAACTGGCAAACTATTTCACAACATTTTCTCCAGTTGGCCGACCTTAAATGTTAAAATTCCTCCTTGAACTCAACGGGTCGCATAAAAATCCAATCGCATGGCGTCGATAGAAAGTGAAAACATTTGGTTTCCCTGCCGAGCTGAATTCTGCGGTCAAAAAATATACAAATAAATCGAGCACTTGTATAGACCAGCTTCCCCAAATAGACGCAGAGTTGCTTGCTGTTGACCGTTGTGCAATAGCTCCGACTTTCATTGAGTAAAATGGCAGGCACTGGAGCGGGTGCTTTCGATCGTTTATGGTATTTTGCAATTTGTGAAGCAATATATCTGCCGAGGCTGCGAGAGACTGGCTCTGGCAACACCGCGCGTTATTGAATTTTTGGTCCCCAACGCCGTGGTCAAAAACGGGTGGGCTGTGCGAATCCTGCTGGTGTGGAAATTATTGAGACAAATTTGAAGGGATCGCAGAATTGTTGCATTACCAGCATTTTAATGCCACTAGTGGGAAAGGAACTGAATTTCAAATGAGAGATTTGAGCCAAAGCAACGTAGATGTTGAGGAGAAGGTCGACGTTACTATCATCGACGTTACTATCGTTGAGTGGGTATTAACTTTGTCTAGTACATTGCATTCAGGAGTAATTTTTCCAATAATTCAAGTCGTAATAGTGGTTCAGATGCCAGTGAAAGTTCTGTTAACTTACCTACGCTGAATGCAGTTGTGTCTGGCCAAATCTTTCATGATTGAGCTGTTTAAAATGCTCATGCTTTCAGTGCGAGTATTTGACAACCCTGCATGGTTGTCAGTTGCTCATTGCTTATATTTCATTGGAAAAAAATCAACTTGGGGATTTTGGCCAGAAATGACCGCGTAGCATAGCCGAGTCCACAGAAAGACGTTCGCTGCTGACTGTACCGCTGTGACGACGCAACTTTTAAAAAGGCTGTGCCTGGACAGGAACAGCATACTTTAATCAGCGTCAAATATTTGTTCAGGTAGGTAGTGGAAAAATATAATTTACATGCTGTACTGAATTTCCAGTATTATTTTTCAAAATAAAGTGTGGAGGCTTGGCAGTTGAACCAGCATTTTTCAGAGCCTGTAATTATGCAATTTCACCGTGTTAATTATCTTTCTATTTATCCAAAACACGTCACACACTGTTTGCCTAAAAAAACAACGAATGGGAGGTAAACACATTGAAATAAATAATCATAGGAGCACGTTTCTAATATAAAACATGTCTGCTTGTAAATCAAAGTAAAATAAGTTTTCTCTCCAGTTCACAAGCCACTAAATGTCGTGAATATGTTTTAACGATCAATGAAAATATTACATTGTCGAACACCATACATATCAACCAAAACACCAAGCAGCAAACGCTGTACTCAAAAACTGAATTGCAATGGACACAAACACAAGATCTTCGCGTTATACAACACCTAACACAAACCTTAGCTTAAATGCATATAAATGAGCACCAGATATTCTTTCATTTTAAATCGGTCTGAGCTACGACGTAAAGAATTTTCAGACGCTGTCGACACATTGTTTTCTCGATGAGGAATATTTCATCATTTATCTCTGTATTTCTTTTCTTTCAGATTGGTTCATTAAAAGCATGTTAGTTCAAACCTGTAGCCACGATTCCTTGGTTGAAGTGATTGTCCTAAATTTGGTATTAACTTAATTTCTTCTCAGCCTGTCAGTCGATGTGTAGTCTTGCATTCTTTGTTGATTTATTATCTCATCAGCTCAGTTGACGCGTTCTTTAACATTTTTATCGATTTTTGTTTTAGATTTGCATTTTCAGTTAAAAATGTACAACTTATCTACGACTAATTTTTCGGCAATCTAACTTAAAATTAGTCGAGGGTTGAGACTTCTGTTTGTGGCTCTCAATTTAAAAAATGCTCTGTGCCATTGTCAACACCCTAATTTTTTTTGGTTAAATTGATATATATGTCAAACACTAGAAAGAGCATCAAACACGTCAAGTAGCCGATTTACCTCTTCATTTCTGGAGACCTACTTCTAGAAACAATTTGTGAAAGCAAACGTGCACTTTTCAAATTCGTAAGCCAAAAAATTTAGGTCAACACCAAAGGTGAGCCAGTTAAGAGTCGGAAAAAATGAGGAACAAGATGATACATCAGCAGAGCTGGCTAGGCAATTTGCTCGGCCGTATCTTGACACGACCCGACCAGACCTGAAGTACTGCCTCGCCTATAGTGCTGCTGGCGAGTAATTCTTCATCTCCTGGTGCTGGCGTGCCCCAGCCTGGCCGCTCTGCCTCCGATACTTCACGGTAGCGGCGAGCGCAAAACTGTCAACTTTTAAAGAAAGTAACGAGTTTTTCTGGGAATAGGAGATGTTACTTGCAACTCCGTTACATAGCATCACTTTTACTTGTTTTTACACTAACAGTTTATTTTTTTTTTTTTCAAAGGAATCCACACTCGAATATCGTAATCAAAGTGTTTCAACTAGTGTATAATCGCTGCCTCTAAATTTCATAATTGAGCTCTGAAAAACAATTTTCTTCTTTACTTTGATAGATGAGTTGAAAAACGCGATGGAAGTCTAAGAAAATAATTAAATTTAGGTATATTCGCAGAGATTATTGAACGTGCACAAAGTTCGTGTTGTAGACATCAATGTATAAGTGAAGCTAATTTCAAGTATTTTCATTTGTGTAAATTCATTTTGTGTTGGTAGTGAAGTTTGTAAGCGCCTTCCAGAACTAATATGAAATTTCACGTGCAAGCCCCTCAGGGGATACAACAGTTACTATTTTATCTGTGGGAATTAATGGCCCAGAGGGGAAGATGTGAAGCACTTCTCAACTATATGTTGGGTGGGTCTTCCTTTTGTTGAAATAAGCAAATTTTTCTATTTGTAATGTTACTGAGATTTTTTCGGTTCACTCTTGTACTTTTTTCCGCCCGTATTCCTCTTTTCTTCAACTTTTGCCCAGTTTCGTAAACTTTTTTCAATCTTGTTTTCACGTTAGGCGTGAGGACACCACTTTAATTGTGCATAAATTTCCTGTGCCCTTAATTGCATACTAAATGGGGCTTTCTTCCTCATTTTGTTGAAACTTTTACTCTCTGAAGAATGCAGCAGTAAAGGTGTTCCCAAGAAAAGAAGAGGGAAGGTACATTTAGTGTGGAATCAACGGAAAGAGGAACCTACACAATGAACTAAGTGCTTCCCCATGCACGCTCTGCGCGTAGAAATAAGAAAATTTGAAAAAAATGATGTAGCGTAAAAGTTAAAGATGAAAGTAATAGAAACTGATAAAAAGTAAACCAGCGAATCAAAAAAAACTCAATTACAAAATAAAAATAATGATGCTTTCTCAACTAAAGTAAAGCCTCCCTAACCATCGGTTTGGTAATTTATATCTTCCCTCCGGGAGCGCTAATTCTTACTGATGCAATATTTGTATCCTCTTCACTGGGCTTGCATTAAGAATTCCTCATTAAATCTGCACGGTGTTTACAAAGTTTGTGGCGTATAAAAATTAGGTTTGCACCAGAAGAGATATGTTAAGTAATCTTTACAAACTAACTCAAAATTTAATCTTAACGCAAAAGTGAAATACTCGTATCTGTACTAAAAGAGGTAGAATGTAGAATTGTAAAGCGGTGGAATGAAGTGAAATTGAATTACATATACAGGTACTCATCTTTTTCTTCATTAAACATCGTTTTTTCTTAATCATGATCAAATTTCGTGAATAAAAAACACGCTACTTTAAGTCAGTAACAGAGCGAGCACCGACAGTGAAAGTTGGTCATAAGTGATACTTGATCGATATATTTACAGCCTGTCTTGAAGTAATATATCACCTTTTAACAACCTCAGCTTACGCGGATAAAAAATAGACCCAGTTATTCATCTAATGCAATATTTGATCCACGCTGTAAATTAATAGTAATAACTTGATACGTCTTCAATCGAATAAGTAAAAGTTCGGGTTTAATGTCTAACTCGAGGATTAACATTAGTGAATTGAAAAATTATTGTATTCATTACTGCTTACAAAAAGAACTCAGCTAACAGACAACTGTGAGCCACTGCGCATGGCGCAAGCATTTATCTTTGAAGAGACAAACAGAAGATTAATTAAAGTGAATAAATATCATGATGACGGAAACAACTCATGAAACTGTTCAATATCTTAATTATTACATAAATTAAGCTAGTTCTCTCTGTAAAGGATTGGTAAAAAAACTAATTGTTATTGTTCTCTGACAGAGCAAGTCAGGAATCATCTTTGATTTCTGTTTATTATTTTCCTGCGATAGCAAGTAAAGCTTCAGCGATGATTTCGTGGGCCCTCGTTGTATTTTATTTTATTTTTGTACTTTCTAGGTCAAATTTCTGCAACCTTCGATCACCTGACTTGAAATTAATTTTAAATCGAAAATACGCGCAAAAATTCTAGACCGACTTGATAAGTGTTGTGTGCTTGATGCGCTTTCCCTAAAGTGTGATCAAGAGTACTGTAGGAATAAATTTAATACACCAGTCATTGGGTATACTAAGCAATGCACTACGTTGTAGCTGGAAATTCTTGTGTTCTGAGTGGCACGCGAGAGTAGTTTCTTTGTAGTTCATCGAGTCAGACGACATTCGTGCCCATCATGGAGTCGGAGTAAGAGTTTCCCGTTTTATTTGTGACACCCCTGCATCGGGTAAAAATCAGATGCTTCAATCAAACATTCGTCTTTTGTGCTGCATTTTCAAATTTTTTGCTTCTACGGGCTCGGAAATAACCCCTTATCTTTCATTTACTTGCGCTTAGGCATGAAATCAAACGCTTCACAGAAAAAGTGAATTCAATTACTTGTGTTTATATTCATCATGGTCATGACGGAGTATGATAACTTTCAGAAATGACAAATGTGAATTCATCGTCAGTTGTGAGTGATAATACGGTAAATACTCGATCAAATAAATTTTATTTCAATAAGATCTTGCGACACAATCGTGTATAAAACGTATACCCTATTGCCAAAACAGATGGTTATTAGAGCTAACTTAAGTGGAAACGAAATAGTTTTCTGCTTTGCTAAAGCTTCAATACTGAACCTGAAGTTGTCGCAGCAGGAGGGATACTGCGCGGGCCTCACATGCGCCGACACCGTACTGACGAAAACCAACACTCTGTTCCTTTGCGTCATGGCTTTTGAATCTCGGCTGCCAGCTCGCCCGCCTCCACCTCCAGACGCGGGCGTTGAACAAATTTTTCTGGAAGTGGCACAAGGATGGAGTTTCTGTGACCGAATTTGAATGGTGATTCTTCCGTAAGAGCATTAAGTAGCAACTTTGTACTGCGGTCGATCACCTTGATTTATATTCATTTGAACATTTGAAGAGTTTTTCTTGGGATGCCTCTATCGGTCTCTGACTGGGATGCTTATTACTGAAAGCTTCTCTTTCTTGAGCACGTCACAATTTTTTCAATAATGTTGTGAAATTATTTGATATTCACGAGAAGTTTTCATGATGCTCGACTGAAAAAAATGTTGCGCTCTATTAACTATTAAAGATTACGGATACAGTTGTTTCTGAGGAATAGTTTTAAAAATATATTTTTTTACAAGTAAATTGTTCAGGGCTGAAAGTTTATGCAGCGCATTCAAATTTGAAGAACTATTTATTATACAGAGTGGTATTTCTCATGCTCCATAAAACAGCCGCTACATCGCATAAAATTACCACAAAAAATACATGAGCGCAAGCCCTGCGTTGAAGGGTGTAAGAACCGATACAAAAAGAACGTTTTTGTGCCCTAAATAAAACCGTGGAAACATTTTCAGTGCAGGATGACGTATCAGAGAGGTGCTATTATTGCTAAAGTCATAGAGGAAAAATGTTTGTCAAAAAACTATGCAAGAGTTACTTCAGTTGCTGTTTTTTCCTGTACTATTACCGTGCCTCACTTTTGGGTGACGCGTTGAATACCAAATGTTTTCTCAACCTCGCACGGCAAGTTATCTCTTACTCGACGTCAGGCTACTTCATTCACTGAGCCTTGACACTAGATTGTTCCAAAATGTGGCCCAAATCATCAAGTTTGGACTAATTGTCCAGTGAATTTGAACATTAAAGTAACTTAAGCCTTGAACGTCTTTATGGTTTAATTTTATTAGGAAAACTAAAGTAGAGGATTTTGCCAACCCTAACTTAAGGACGAAGAGTGACTGAAGTGGCAGGTCGTCGAATGGTAGAGCATTCGCCAGGCTAGAATAAAAGCGTTTTCGGCACTCGTTAGTATTATCTCTCACGCGGAAGTGACGCAAGTGTCTGACAGCCACTTCTGTACGCTCAGCTCAGATCACATCATATCTGAGCCGCTATATCTGACGCACCCAGCGCCATCGATTGCTGCACTAAGCATTCCGGTGACAATGCTCCCATCGGCTGGCTATTTAGCGTGAGTTTATGCTCCGGTTTAGTTCGGCCGGCTTCAGGTGCTTGAATAAAGTTGGAATTTTCGAAATTCTTTTTACTTTCCTTCCCTGTGAACAATATTTCAAATTAATCATAGTTCACACCTCAATTACAGTATAATGTTGTTGTTTTATCGGAATCAGTGGAGTTTTAATCATCATTGACGTTGGTTTCGTTGATAATGCGTGTACATTTTGGAAATTTTTCTCGTTTGAGACGAAAACATGATAACCTTTGAGTCATTTAGAAGGTGTTTCAGAACTAGAGAATTACGTAACCAGAGTTGTTATCAGAACTAATAATTCAAACAATTATTTACGTAACAGAAATTTGAAGACATTCACTTGAAAAACTATGATGGGGAACGCAAAATTTGTGTTAAGTTCTGATTTGGCGTCCAAGTTGCTCTCTATTTACAGTTAATATTTATTCCTAAAATATTGGGTAAACAAGAAATTTTATTGAATTAAAATCATCGTCCACTCAGAGTTTTTTAACCCGTTCGCCACGGCTGGCCGACACAAAGTTCCTAACGGGGGCTTATCAATACAACACTGCAGTGACAGGGTTCAACATACATGGTAACTAATTCACGGAGATCTAGCATGTCTTCAACGCACGACGAAATCAAACAAAATCTTGAAAGCGCGCTTACAGTTTCATTTGTGTCTCAAACAAAGATCTAGCGGCGCAGGCGTGTAGATAAGATATGTTTTTGTAGATGAGCAATACTAAGTTGGGATTCTAACTTTTTAGATAAGTATTTTCAGATTAATTTACTCACTTCTATCCGACACAGAAAAAAATCTTAAATGAATCTTCTTTCATTTACTGAATGTGGGAACTTAAACAATTATTTGACACCGTTCAATTTTTTTCTTATTTTTAAATCTAGTAAAAGAAGAGCACATTTCGAAGCCTTTTTCAAGATGTATTAATGCACCGGCTCACGTGCCCCAACTGCCGAGTCGCGTCGACTCAACAAAAGTGAACCCAGTTTCCTGCTGTGAAGTCTACTTGAGTGAATCATTTTATTTCATCTTCTAAATGCTGGTTCCATACATGCATCACCTTTATGCTGCAGCAGGTCGACGCTTGAATTTTGGACCCGGCAGTGGGGGCTCGCGTCTATCAATTTAATGTTATTAATTTTAATGAAAAAATTAAAATGTTTAGGAATAATTCAGCACAGTACAATGCAAAAATTTCCACGACCTTGGGTTCAGTTACAACGACATTCAGCTACAAAGATGATTTCCGCGCAAATTAACTCCAATTTTTTTTCACTTCATGATGTAATACGGACCGCTAAATTTTAGCTCAACGGTAGATTTTTTTCGTGATGCAATAAGTTTAGCTATTGGAGTTTGTGAGCGTGACTTGAAGATTGTGACTTGAATGTAACTAGGGTTTGCATCCCGGGATCCCGAGATCTCGGATAATTTGGGGATGAAATTTCTCGGTCCGAGAATTCCTTTTTCCCGGGAATTCCTGGGATTCATATAGCATCAATATTTCCAGATATTAGTGAGAAAATGACTCCAAATCATGCTGTTCCCCTGGAATTCCTGGGATTCTAAATAATATACACATTTGAAGATATTAGTGAGAAAATAATTTAAAATCATTGTTTTTCCCGGGAATTCCCAAGATTTTAAATGATATACAAATTTCAAGATTTCATATAGTGAGAAAATAACTTAAAATCATGCTATTTAATATGATTAGTCACTTAGAGAGCTCAAAATTGGACTCTAGTTTTTTAATATCATTGCAATTTACGTCACTACGCAGTGTAGTCTACACTATCTCATAATATAGTTTCACTATTTCATCAGAATATATTTTATGATTTGGTTTTGCAGGTAATAAAAAATAGACTGTAATAGATACGATGGCAACGGCGGATGTTGTAGAAACTAAAGCCTTTGTGTGGCGATGCTATGTTAAAGATGCAACTGGAAAAAGTTCGAAGTGTATAAAGTGCGGCAAGAGGTTACTTTACAACGGCTGGTCTACCAGTAGTTTGTTACGTCACCTAAAGAGTGAACACAACATAGTGATGCCTGAAACTGTAGACCCAGTTGCGTCAAGTAGTAGCTGAGAAAAAAGAATTCGTATTGGAATAAAGCGCCCTCATGCAAGAGAGAGCAGTAGTGAAAG
>JACJUY010005689.1:12887-28148 GCA_014220935.1 Platorchestia sp. MABIK | reverse complement strand
TAATTTAAATAACAAAATTTTTTAAACAATATTTAATGCGGAGAGATTTTTGAGAATAAAGTTTTCGAATATAAGTTGAATTGGTAGTAACTGAGTCCACAGTTTCGAAATCTAAACCTTATTTGTTTATTCTAAACAACTTGGTTTTGGTTTATTTTCTTGATTGTGTTCAGATTAGGCTTAAAGATTGAAAATACAGGGTCATCAACATTTATTTAAAAATCCATAAAATTAACACTCTTTAGTCGGACTATCATTAAAAATTTAAAGACGAAGAAAACAGCACGGAGAGGTATGATATTTAATAGAATTTATGAAACTAAATTTAAAATATCTGAATTAGTCAATTTTAAACGTTTCGGAGACCAGCTCCATCTTCAGTAAGTCTGAAAAAATAAAGACCAAAATTGGTAAGTTCAAGTCAAAAGCGATCAATAGGGAAAAAAAATGTAAAAAAAAAGAATTAAATATCTACACAAAAATTTCTAAAGGATATGAACTATTTGCATTATTTAAAAGCGGCTTCTCTTTTGCAATGTGAAGAGATTCTAAAATGCGCAAATCTAACTCATTAGGCGCACAGCATAAAATAGAAGAATTGTCCTTGGAAAAACGGCTGCTACACTGTTATTTGAAAATGGATTGGTGAATGAGGAGGTTGAGCTAAAGGTCTCCCGGTATGAAAGCTAATTCCACGGTGCTGGGCGATCCTGACGTAAAAAGGCAGCGTCGTCATGTCAACGTAGCCAGACGTACATTGTATGCAACTAAATTTATGTACTAGGGATGCTTGCATTGGCTTAGGAATCCTATCTCTGTAGCAAAGAAAAGGGTCAATATCGGGTTTAATGCGATCACGGAAATTAAATATTCCGTTCCGAAGAATCACCAAAGGATCACATTTGAAAACGTTTTACACGAACGACGTTCTGCTCGCTGATGCGTTATTTTCAAGTTATTCAACTTTGAAGTTTTCGTTTTCCATAGCAGTTCCAGTAAGTTTACGCCTGAGCGGGAGCTGTTCGAGTACGTTTGGGTACTTCGTAATTGATTATTTGCCAATCCTGTCGAGCCTGAACCCACTTCTAGGATGTTCTAGTTAATAACACAGTATAGGTTATCACCCAAAAATATTATGCTATAAAAATATTCTGATATTAAATCTACGGTATTTACTCCTACGGTTTTGCTAATGGACTTCGGTCGCCGCCATATTGACACAAGTCGAGTGCATATCGATTTAAGTCTTCACAATTCCAGTCCCGATAATATTTTTGGGTGAAAACCTTTATTGTGTTATTAACTAAAACATCCTAGAAGTGGGCTCAGGCTCCGCAGGGTCGGCAAATAATTCGTTACGTTATTTATTGCAAAAACAATACCTTTCTTCCGCTCCGAGCACTTGCGTCATTGTTGGAACACCCTCGTCTTTTGCGCGGGAAACCAATTTCATGAGCGCCGTTCCTATAACTTCAAAGTTGAATAACTTGCAAATAACGCATCAGCAAGCAGAATGTCATTCATGGAAAACGTTTTTACATATGGTATTCGGTCAATATTGATTTTAGGCCTTTCACGGAAATTAATAATTCCGTTCCAAAGAATCACTAATGGAACACATTTAAAAACGTTTAACATGAACGACATTCTGCTCGCTGATGCGTTATTTTCGAGTTATTCAACTTTGTAGTTATATGAATGTCGTATATAAAAGTGAAGGAACGGACACGTAAATATGCAGTAATACGGTATTAACGTAACGATGGGTGAGGTTAGGGTAGGTTATGGTTGGTTAGTAAAATAAACTGACCTAAAATAACATAAATCAACCTAAAATAGCTTACCTTTACTTACCCAAACCGTCTTTGTTCGCTTCCTGCCAAGAAGTGGGCGTGTCCAGCCCGAAAAGTGGGCGTCGCCCAACAATGCGGCGACTAAGCAACCGACCATATAATGTTATTCCTATCTGAACGTAATTATTGTTATATCTCAAAAATAACGCATCAGCAAGCAGAATGTCATTCACGTAAAACGTTTTTAAATGTGTTACTTTAGTGATTCTTTGGAACGGAATTTTTAATTTCCGTGAAAGGCCTAAAATCAATATTGACCCAAAGTTTCTCCACGGCCGTAAGCTTATATATATGGGCAACATTTTTAAACCTGGGATAGTCAACTTTGGTGGGTCAATATTGAATTTAGGCCTTCCACGGAAATAATAAATTCGGTTCCAAACAATCACTAAAGGAACACATTTAAAAACGTTTTAGACAAATGACATTCTGCTCGCCGATGCGTTATTTTAGAGATATAACAATAATTACGTTCAGATAGGAATAACATTATATGGTCGGTTGCTTAGTCGCCGCATTGTTGGGTGACTCCCACTTTTCTGTCGGGACACGCCCACTTCTTGGCGGGAAATGAACACGGCTCGGTTTGGGTGAGTTAAGGTGAGCTATTTTAGGTTGATATATGTTATTTTAGGTTAGTTTATTTAACTAACCTACCATAACCTACCCTAACCTCACCCATCGTTACGTTAATACCGTATTACAGCATATTTACGTGTCCGCTCCTTCACTTCTATATACGACGTTCTTATAACTTCAAAGTTGAATAACTCAAAAATACCGCATCAGCGAGCAGAATGTCATACGTGTAAAACGTTTTTAAATGTGTTCCTTTAGTGATTCTTTGGAACGGAATTTCTAATTTCTGTGAAAGGCCTAAATTCAATATTGACCTGGTATTCTATTGATTCTTTGAAATGGAATTTTTATTTTCTGTGATCGCATTAAACCCGATATTGACCAAGAAAAGAACCAACGCACAGCAGATTCACAGTAATCACATATAATTTTACCCCAGAAAGTGGTATTTTTAAAATCCCAGGACATCTTGCTTGTAAAATCACCAAAATATGGAAATACACAATAGAGCTGTTGCACCAAATCAGGGTTAGGTTGCCAACTCTGGGTGAGTAACATTTCTGTATGGTAAAGGTAGGTTTAGGAACATTTTTTGGCAGTAATCTCATATCTGATTTTTTAGTGCAAAAAAGCGTTCAATTGCCTTGAGACAAATACAATTGAAATATAAATGTATATAAGTTTTTTCAAGGATAAGATCAGAAGTCTTGTGCTAAAAGTTGTATGGGCCTCTTTCTTTCATTGAAATATATTGTACCGGGAGATCTTTTTCGTACCGGGAGACCTTTAGCTCAACCTCGTCATTCATCAATCCACCTTCATACCGAACAGTGTAGCAGTCGTATTTCCAAAGACAATATTTCTTTCTTATGCTCTGCACCTATCAAATCAGATTTGCGCATTTTAGAATCCCTTCACATTGCAAAAGAGAAACCGCTTTTAAATAATGCTGAGGTCAATATTGATTTTAGGCCTTTCACGGAAATGATTAATTCTGTTCCAAAAAATCACTAAAGGAACACATTTAAAAACGTTGAACACAAATGACATTCTGCTTGCTGATGCATTATTTTTGAGATATAACAATAATTACGTTCAGATAGGAACAACATTATATGGTCGGTTGCTTAGTCGCCGCATTGTTGGGTGACGCCCACTTTTCTGGCGGTACACGCCCACTTCTTGGCGCAAAAATAACAGCCCTGGTTTGGGTAAGTTAGGTAAGCTATTTTAGGTTGATTGATGTTATTTTAGGTTAGGTTATTCAACTAACCTACCATAACCTACTCTAATCTTACCCATCGTTACGTTAATACCGTAATACAGCATATTTACGTGTAAGTTCCTTCACTTTTATATACGACGTTCATATAACTTCAAAGTTGAATAACTCAAAAATAATGCATCAGCAAGCAGAATGTTATCCATGTAAAGCATTTTTAAATGTGTTCCTTAAGTGATTCTTTGGAACGAAATTATTAATTTCCGTGAGAGGCTTAAAATCAATATTAACCAATGCTAATAGTTCAAATCCTTCATTAATTTTTGGATAGATTTTTTTTCTTCTGATCACTTTCATCAAGAACTAACCAATTTTGGTTTTTATTTTTTCAGACTTACTGAAAATGGAGCTGGTCTTCAAAATTTTTAAAATTGACTAATTCAGATATTTTACATATAGTTCGTAAATTCTATTAAATATGAGACCTATCCGTGCTGTATTCTTTGTCTTTAAATTCTTATTTGTGCATTTGTTGTTGAAATCAATTATTTAAAATATTTTTCATTTTATTAATTGACCTTTCAATAGTTATACTGATTTTTTAAATTTTTAGCTTGTGATATTTGATTTACATGGCAATTGTAAAGCTGTTTAAACAGCTGTAACAGGCTGCTGTTACCTAATCTGCTAGGAACTTGTTCAATTTTGTAAGGCAAGAGGTGAAAACTTAACTATGAAAATTTTTGAACTGACAATCTTGAAGGATCTTTGTTACACTGAGCCAAAACTTTTTGAAAAAATGTGTGTGATCTTTTCAGTAAGATTAAGCATCCCTACACAAGGCTAAGAAAACTTTAGAATGGCTCTCAACCAGTATTCCTGATTTCAAATTCAAGGGGAAATGGGCTCCCATTTTGCAAAATTTAAATCTTGTTGACTTAGATATCTGGTCCATTCTTCAGAGCAAAGATTTGACAAACCTTCACCAATGATTGAAGGCTCTGAAGGCTGAACTTAACAATGAATTGGCCATAATCTCCCAAATGATTAATTGGAACTCCTGTAAATCAGTCTCCTTGTGTCTCCAACTTGTAATTGTCAAACTTTTTATCCCACATTGAGTAATTATTAGTTATTTACAATTGTTTCATATAATTGGGGTTTCTTTGGAGTTAGCCCCGTTGGTTAAATTTTTAATAACTAAACCTGCCGCTAGGTGGCGCCACGTGTTTTAAGCTTAACTCGACGCAAGAAAAACGGATACACCATCCACGGCTCTCTATCACTCACCCAACCCAACCAACCCAACCCAACAACTGACACAATTATTTTTAATTTTTATTTATGAGGGAAGCTTTTTAGTGGCGCCATCTCTCGCGTCGAGTTAAGCTTAAGACTAGTGGCACCATCTGGTTGGAGGTTTAGTTATCAAATATTTAACTAACGGGGCTAACTCCAAAGTTAAGCCATATAATTTTGTATTTGACTTTAAAATCCTATTTATTTTAATAAATATGGGATAAACATTTTGTAATGACAATTATTGATGACCTTGGAATCATGTATTATAAATAAGTATAAGGAAATTTGTAAACTTTTGTGAGCATGTTTTATACTTAGATATGTAGGAATATAGTTAATGGTTCCTAGGGTATCTTCAGCCTCAAATATCAAAACAAATGTTTCATTCATAAATACTTATTTAATATTGAAATTACAGTTCTGCAAAACATCATGTTAATGAAGAGTTATATTGTTCTATTCAAGGAGGTTAATTATAGAAGTTTCAGTTCTTTAAAAAAATTGAATACTTTTTCCTATGATTTTTTTAAGAAGTGAATAAAAAATACTTCCTGATTGAAATAAACTCTCAGGTATTCTCAGCATGTAATAACATTCAAATAGACAGTAGTAGCCCATAAAATGTTTGGAATTTACCCCCTCCTCAATGGAAAATTTTTTTAAATTTCAAACAAATGTTTTCTTGTTCGATTAACAATAAAAATATCTATCAAAACTATTTGCAGTTTTTTGTTTTTTGCTTTAAAATATAATTAACAACTGTTTGAATATTAAAAACACAATTATTCTATTTCTATAGACAATGAAAAAATTTTGAATCGATTTTACCAAAAAAAATCCCTGGTATTCATAGTACTTGCCTTGATCTCCACAATGCAAAAAAGATCTCCTCAATAGCTTCATAACTGTTGGGAAAAATTGGTTGTCAAAGTCTGTGATTTGTATTTTGAGAAAATGCCGGTCAAAGTTCCCGTGCACTAGAGTGCAGAGTACACATTGTCTCTTTAATATTATTTCACTTATTTTCATCAGAACTTGCAAACTAATACATCATTAATAAGTCTAAAACATTCAAGATGTCTTCCATTGATGTCATAACCACTAATAAATTACTGATATTGCTTCAAATGGCAGCGCAGTCACCCTTATGCAGGCATCTGCTGTGCCATTGCAGTTACTTTGGGGATTCAAATAGTACTTCAAATGTTCTTTCTCTTCAATATTAGATAGAATGTATTGTCTTTCCACTGTACTTTCAATAATTTCTTCATTTTCAACACTTCCACTAGCTTTCCGCTTACGCTTCAACCAATTTTTGGCCAAACGGACTGCTCCTTTTCACTTTCTAAGCATTTTACAGGACGCACATGTGCATATCCACTCACTAAGAAGGCCACCAGGCCACTACTCACTTTTGTAAAGCTACCCTATCAATGGTCATAAATGCTTAAAAAAGAAAACAAAAAATTGTAGTAACCAACCACAGTTAGACGCTGCAATTTCAGTCGTACTCAGCGCCACAGATGCTTGGTAGGGATCAATTTGGGGGAGGGGGGGTTAGGTTGCCAACTCTGGGTGAATGACGTTTCTGTATGGTAAAAGAAGGTTTTAGGAACATTTTCTTGCAGTAATCTCATTTCTGATTTTTTTAGCCCAAAAAAGCGTTCAATTGCCGTGAGACAGATACAATTGAAATATTAATATATATAAATTTCCTCAGGAAAAAGATCAGAAATCTTATGCTAAAAGTTGAATTGGCCTCTTTCTTTTATTGAAATAAAATCAGCTCTGTTCTTCCATCAAAGATTATACATTTTCTGGTTTACTGTTATTTTCTGGTTCTCATTACCTTCAACTTTTATGTTGTTTCATAAACTGTTTTCAATCATGCTGTTTCTCTGTGTGGTGGGTGGTAGTCGAATAGTAGCATCCTCTTTTAGTACATTTTTATTCTGGTTAGAAAGGCTTAAGGACAACGTTCCCCATAGGAATCCAGAATTTTGAGACCATTCAAGAAATTGGGATTATTGCTGCTATAGGAAGTGTAAGAGGTCAGGTACATCCTGTGAAAAAATGAGACTTGTACGTTCACTCGTTTGCCCGCTACAGATGTTTGAAGAATGGGGGGAGAGGAGGGGGAAGTGGTATTTCATCATGTTACACCTCCTCCTCGGCACTTTCTTCACGGCGCGACGTTGCTGTGCCATTTCCTGTGTCTCTGTATTACTCTATAATGATTTCAGAGGTCTAACCTGAACCAAAAATTTTTAATTAAAATTGTTCGTTTCTTTGTTTTGCTGATAATGTAAACAACGGACTTAGGGATTTCAAAATGCATCTCCTCCTACAGTTTTTAAGCTACAGTGATGATTTTTGTATCATTGGATGTGGAAAGTAAAGGGCTTTTCAAAAAATTCTAATTGACTTCACAATTAATTTGTGTTTAAAAGTTATGTCATAAATCCGCATTTTTTGAAACCAAAATTTGCTATATAATTTTTCCATTTTTTTTTATTAAAACTGGTAATTTGGGAAAAAGCATAGAATCTTTTGGAATGTCCACGTTTTTTCGCATCTAATGATACTAAAATCATCACTTTTACTCAAAAACTGTCGGAGCAGATGCATTTTGAAAAACCCCCAAAAATCCTGTTTTTTATAAATATCTCGTTTTCTATGGGAAAAATTGCATTTTTTTATATATGACAAATGATTTCCAATTACATTTCCTATCAGTATACCAAATTTCATTGTTCTAGGTTCAATATTAAAAAAAGGTTTGTGTGGGGGACGCTCTCCTTGAACTAAATTATAATGTTAATTAAACTTCTATCATACATTATTGAAGTGGCACCTTCTGGAGAGTGAAGAGTGCTGTTAAGTTACATCAGCTTTTGATAGTGGTTTGGAAACTTCTTTCTTCCCCACTTTGCCTTTTCTGATTTCATGTCTTTTTCCTATCACTTCTGTATCTCTTCTTTTACCTTTTTAACTTGTTTTTATGTGTATCGGATGACTTGGTAGATAGATTCCATATTTTTTCAGTTTATGCAGAATGGTTTCTTTGAAATTTCCATTGAAATGGTTGGAGAGTCTTTACCTATTGAGTATGATTCTAGCTATTACTAAATTAAACCAATTTCTCATTTTTGGTCAACTAATCCAAAAATTTGATGCTGCTGTGCTTCAAGAATACATTCATGCTAAGTTAAACTACTGCAGTAAGTTTAGATTGGTTTAAAATGTGAACCATATTTAAGATATACATATTTTTTAAATGATTTAATTTGCATGTAAAAATAAAAGTTATAGTAAATGTGTTGTTGCTAGCTGATATCAATTCTGCAGTAACATAACACAAGGTTTGTTTTTTACAAAGCATGAGTTTACGTGTAATTGGTGTCTTACTCCCAAGTACCTGTTCAAGGCTAAAAGTGAATGCCAAATATATTGGAAATATTCTTCAACAGTTATTAAATTTTTTGATATAGGAAATGAGAATTATTGTTGATGAGAATGACTTTTCAGTATTGGTAAGTTTTTGTGGCAGCATGCCTTCACAGGTGCTACTGACAATGAAGGTGCTACTTGTGCTTTTTCTGATGTTAAGTGCTTTTGCACCCTTAACTCTACTAACTGAGAATAATCCATGGCAAGCATCCTGCGTAAGCTCTGGGAAAAAATGTGTCTTTGTATTGTTTTGGGAAACTAGAGATTGCTATGTAAAATATGTTTGCAAAGCAGCTAGTAAAGAACTGCTGTAACATGAAAGAAGAAAGAATGATCAATTATATTCTTTGGTCTGTTGCAGTGGGAGAGAGGTTTGTATGTGTAGACAGAGGCATAGGAGCACTGCTAGCTATTGAGATCGAATAAATTTGTTATGAGTATCTCAGCATATTAATGTAAATTTTAATATTATTTTATAAACTTTGGGATGAAAATAATTTCTTCTTGTAAGGATTATAAAATTTTTTGGAGAGAGAAATTGTGCTGGTCTGAGTATTAGCTGTTGAATGTTGACTTTAGAAGTGATATGATTAGTCCAACAGTGAAAATCATAAAAAACTTGTAAATTCTGTCTTGGGAGTTGAACGCATTTACTACCACATGAGCCACTAGTGGCCCAACATGCTACATGAACCCAACATGAAGGATTAGCAGTTCACAAGCTACAGGCAACTTGAAGAAGAATTTTTCAAAAATGAATTGCAAATTATATCCATATCATAATAAAAAATATTAATTATAGATTACAAGAAAATAACCTAGTGTATAACCATCCATCGTATTTACTGAAGAAAATCACTTGTAATGTAAATATAACTAAAAAAAGCATGATATTTTGGTTGTTAATGTTTTTGGTGGAATTTTTGGAGTGAGTATTCATGAGCTGAACATCTCTTATCATAATGCATTAGTATAGAGACTTGTTGAAAATTACATCATTTTGGTTGTTGGCTTCTTCTTACTGATATTAATTTTTTCCTACTACAAGATTTGTGTGTACTTTGCTAACTTGCATTAACAAAGGTGTCTTAGATTGGAGGGAAGGTACACCTTTGCACAAAAATCTAAATGATATTGTGACCATACAAGAAGAATATAAGACACACTAAAATTAACTATTCAGTATGAACCTGCCAAAATAAAATTAATATGGGTACAATTACAATTACAGACTGACTTACAAATCCAAAAATGTATTGTTTATGTTTTCTTGTCTTTTCTGTTTGCTAAATTACATATTCGAGATGATACTCTATTGAGGCTAGTTTAAAATTTGTGCTCAAATAAATTTCACTTTAATAAACAATTATGTTCATTATTCTGAAATTTTTGATCAATTTAACATAATCAAGATATTATTCAAACAATTTCTTTTGAACTCACTCAGGCTTTGTAGACCTGTCAAATGTGGTTGTCAGTTGGGTTATTGATATTATTGATTTTTAATTTAGTACAACTTCTGTGCAACAATAATTTCACGATTGTTAGGATTGAGATTGATCTTTCATGTAAGTGTACGTATTGCAAACTGCCCCTTATGATGGTTGCTATAAAATTCATTCTTTTTTCAAAATTTCATCACGCTCATTATTGCTTCATCTCTCAAGGATGCCTCTATCCAATGGAGAACCTATTTCCCTTGTATTCTGTCTTGGAGTAGTCCAGTAAGAAAGGGTTAGTTAAAGCCCCTCCTCTTCTTGGCTAAACCTTCCTGTAATATGGAGTGCTACTGGGACCTGTTTTCCTCTTATTTTTAATACTCAATTTATGAGAGGTTTTGACAGCCTTGCCTGATAGCTTGGGTAGGTAACATGAGCATTTCTTCAGTGTTGCTTGGCAGCTGGCTGTGAAAATTACTATCTGATTAAATCTTTGGGGTAGGCCTAACCAACCTAACAAAAACTAAGTCCTCTGTCTCATTCAGATTCTTATGATTTTGGTATTTATGTTGTTGCCTGCTGGGCATACAAATACAAGTAATTTTCTTATGAGTACCATTGCAAACTCTTATGACATGTAGCTGTATTTATTTCTTTATTTAATTAAATCCTTACATAATCCTTTTTGTCATATCAGTCATTAAATGGTAGTGTAATTTTGTCACAGTGTTTTTTACTATGCACACATTTTTTTGTTGATCAAAACAACTGACGCAAAAAGATGAAAATGAATTACATACTGAGCAATTTCTCCATTACATTCATTATCACCTAATTGAGTAGTTTTGTGCCCTTTTTCTACAGGATTTTCTTTTAGGAATATTGAACCAAAATTAGTGGAACTCTCTAATAAATTTGTTGATCAGTCATTAAAATGTATACAGTCCTACCTCACCGTACAAAAGACCCAACTTACAAATAATCCGAGTTGCAAAATGCCTCTACGTGAAATTTTTGTCTTTGAATACGAAAGAAAAATCAACTTACAAAACGCAAAATCTCAAAAATTCAAATAATACGTGTTGGGCTTTGCAGCCAGGCAAATCCCCAAAACGTAAATCCTCTTGTAGCATCTTGTTTTTGTTTTGAAATTGGTGCAATAGAGTTGCTCTCCCATTGGCTATCTCCTAACATCTTGCTGGCCTTCTATTGGCTAGGAGGAAGCTGCATCTCTATGATACCAATGATGCTTTTAGTGTGCCTTCAACCCTCGTTAGTCATGAAGTTCTAACATGTGTAAAGGACAGAGTTAGTGTCCTTTACAATTAGGGCGTAGGAGTAGGAGGTTGTATTGGGGCCTTAGAACAAATCAGGCTTCTACTTGGAAAATGCTACTCGCAAAAAAATCACATTACAAAACCACTTGTGGAGCAAATTAACTTTGTGAGGTGAAGTATGATTGTAATGGAAAACTCTCTTTATGTCTAGGCAGATTAAAGGTCTAAAGTTCTTCTATGTTGGACTAAGTGGCTGTAAACTCAGTTGCTCTGTAGCTGCTGAGTGTCAAGGGTATGTAAGTAGGTATGATGAATGTTTAGCAGTGATTGACTAAAATTAACCATTTAAAATAACCTGTTGGTGCAGGTAGGGCTTAAGTAAAAAGCCATTTCATCCAAAATAGTTAACATTAATTATGTCTTTCTTTTCAGGCTGTAGAAACAGCAAGGCGCTGTCTCTCGACACATCAGGAGGCCGGTGTGGTGTGCTGCTCCAAGTGCTGCCACATGTCTGCTCAACTAGTCAGACCAATGCTCTCAGACTTGCCTACCTCAATGCAGCAGTTCGAGCGTTGCGCCAGCTGGCTGGCAGCAAAAGTCACTCTGTGAAAGAATCAAAAGAAGGAAATGGCAAGGAAAGCTCTTCTAAAAATGAAGAAAAAGACAGTGATGTCTTGGCAAAATTACCTGAACATTCCTCTAACCTTGCTAGTGGTCATGGGTATATTCCATCTCATAAGCGAGGGCGCTCAAAGAGTGAGAGCCTCAAAGGTGACGGCAAGACCTGGTCTGAAACTTTGTATGTACAACAGAAAAATGAACTCAATAAAGAATCGTACAATTCCAAAAAACCTTTAAAAAATCAACTAATAGACTTCAATCAGGACTCTTTGAATGATGGTTGTGACGCTCTAGGAAATGACATTATTGCATCATTTCCTCATAGTGAAAGTGATCCACTTGATGATATTTCAGTGTCATCTAATATAACTAGTCATGAACAATGTAATGTTGCACTGCAACAGGGAGGCAATGAGAAGGAAGCCTTGGACTTCAGAGAAAGTCCATTTTCAATGCAGGAATATTTTTGCATGTAAGTAGTAAAGATCATCTTCTCATTAGGTTGTTAAGGTCATTTTTTTTGTGGATGAACCATTGCAATATGACTTTCTAATGAATGAAGTGTTAATGTTCTAGCAGCAGTTATCCTCTTTCTCTTTGAGTTGTTTGATGTTTTCCTCAAGTTTCACTTGTTTTACGAGTTCAACTAGTACAAACTAATTTTTTTTGCATTTGTGAACTAAAATTACTCATATTTCTCAGTTTGAAAAAATTTTTTAAAAGGTTATTCAAATAGTAAAACGTTTGATGTTTTGGTATTTCTTTAGATTGAGTATATCATTGATGCATGGATTAAATGCCAATGAAGTAAGATAAACTTCTGTTTCCAAGCTAAACTTCCAGTGAAACTTGAATGAACTTCCATTTTGTTTTGCCATGAAATGCACACAAAAGAGCGTAACCCATATGATATTCTGTGAAATCAGGTTGCGGTGCTGCTTGGCTTCTAATGGACATGAAGTGCGGACGTCTGGAATGCGGCTCATGCGCCACCTGCTCGTCTCCGAGGCTGATGGGGAGGCTTTCTTTAGTGCCGGCATAGTGCCTCTTCTTGTGAGGTGAGGCTTATAGTGTGCTGGTGTTTGGTGTAAGGTGAAGTGAGGCTTTTGTGGTGCTGGTGTTGTGAGTTGCAGTGAGGCTTTTGTGGTGCTGGTGTGAGGTGAGGCAGCTGTTGCGAAACATCAAAAGTACAACAAATCTTGTTCAGCCTAAATTTAACCAAGTGAAAGCAGAAAAAAAACAAGAGGAAGTGTTTTTCAAGTGAATAAACTAGTATTTTATATTTTAGCTGCATACCCTAAGGACGAGAAAGACCTTTTCTTAAATGAATTTTTTGGGAGCAAGTAATGAGTGAGATATGTTTTATGAAAGCCCTCTTTTTTGTAAGATTGGTATGCAATCCGTGCTATTTAGTGAATTGCCTGGTACATTTCACCACACTACAGTCAATTTCTGGCAGTGGGGCTGAGTTGTTGCAGCTTTGTGTCTGTTGCAGTGTAGCAAAATGGGCTTCATTACTATCATGAACTACAGTAGTCTGTCTATTTTGGCCCTCAAATTGCTGTTTCCTTTCGGTACAAATGTTGGTCTGATGTAAGTCCAGATCATTTCACCTTGGTTGATATGGTCCTGGGTGCAGTATTTGCTTGGTGCATTTCTAGAATATCCTCGGGTGAAGTGGGAAAAGATGAAAGTTGATTAGAGTAGGCTTGATGCGCAGACTACTCAGTGAGTGTATTTCCCTCATCCCTTTTAAGTTAAGAGCTGGAAACCCATTTTAGTAAAAAAAATACCATTGCTATTTGAAGCAATCTGTATAGGAAAGTTCCCTTTAGTTTATGTCAGAGTTAATTGTTCACTGTTTATGGTGGAATGTTGGGGACCTCTGCTCTGAAGGAACATGTGTAGAGCAGAAAATATGTGTGATTGAAGCAGTCTGTGAAAGGGCAACAGTCTACATGTGTGTTGCAGTCTACATGAGTTTTACAGTCTGTTTGAGGGTAGCAGTCTGTATGAGCATTCACAAAGAAGTGTAAGCATGAGATCTACAGGTTCATGATTGGCTAAACAGTGAGTAGGAATCTTCCTTCAAGCTGACTTTGACATGTCAAGGCCGTATTTATTCGTAGAAGCACAGTAGAACCAACTTCTCAATATAAAAGCGTGTCCTGTGTTCTTTAGAGCTGTGATAATGTTCAACTTTTGCTGATGCTGTATTTCATTGATGTTGAGCCAAAAATACAGCATCAGCAAAAGTTGAACATTATCACAGCTCTAAAGAACACAGGACATGCTTCTATATCGTTTCAGTTCTTGATGTTTTAGTTCTTGATTTGGAAATTTTTGACACGTTTTGTTAATTATAGTATCTAATTATGTTACCATGTTTAACTTGCCTTTTTTTGCAGTGAAGTGAAACATTTTAGTGTGAAATATGAAAGTAATTGTTTATATCTTACATGAGAAGTTGTAATGTTTCCTGCTCAAACTTTTTGTGCAGGTGCCTCGATGCTCCTGGGGGCGTCAATTCGGTGGAGCGGCTGCAATCTCTTAGGCTGCTCAGGAGGCTTTTGCAGGTGCGTGGGGCTGCTTAGGCTTCATAGTCCGTGGTGTGGTTAGTTGCTCACTGTGGGAGTGGAAATCACTTCATCAAATTTCCCTATTAGAGGAATCATTTGCTTGCTCGGATCGAAAGTTCTGATTATTGCAGCGTTGAGCTACACCGGTTTCCTCTAATTAAATGCTATTTCATTCACGATTGAATATCTGTATAAATTATATACCTAAACTTCAGCTGCGCTGCTAGAGAAACGTGAACTGGGGGTTGAGACGGTGTGAATTTATCGTCTCATTCTATTCTTTGGTAGAAAGTGCTGGTAATGAAACATTTCTAGGGCTGTGTCCATGCTGGAATTTCCTTGCGATATCAGCACCTGGGCTCTCGAAGTTTTGGGTCAGAACCGTCAGTGTATTGCAATATAGCCAAACCTATGAATTTTAGGATTTTACTGCATGTACATCTGATCTCGCATAAAATGCTCAATATAACCGAGGGATTTGTTTGGTATTTTGTCAGTGATCAGACTTTCCTTGAACTACTTTCTGCTGGTATTAAAAGTACGACGATACCTATTTAATCGCAATATTTCTGATTTCTTATACGATTCTGATACCTGGTTAACTTGAATGTGGATGAATATATAACAGCGTAATTTACCAACACGTACTTTATTGATTATTCAATATATTTTTTAATTCGCAAATTCACTAAAAATTTAAAAGCGAAGAAAATGCTAATGAAAGTAGTCATTTTTATTCAAAAGAAAGAAAAAAAAACGAAAATGTTTCGGAGACCAGCTCCATCATCAGTTCTGTAATATACAAAGTATGATCAATCGAACGCAAGCATGAAAACACAGTCAATACTAAATTCTAAAATTTACAAACAAACAAAAAAAAAGGATAACTATGCATTAACTATTTGAAGGGGATATGAGCTAAGCATGTTGTTTAAAATT
>JACJUY010005688.1:0-57580 GCA_014220935.1 Platorchestia sp. MABIK | reverse complement strand
CTGTGTGCACTGACCAATACCGGCCCCGCTTCTGGGATGTATAGTCCTTGACAGCCGGCATTTAGTGGGGAATGTTCGCCAGAATATAATCTTCGAAGATTAGCAGGTGAGCATTCCTTTTATCCATTGTTCTACTTGTCATGAATTGTTTGTGATTGCAGCGTTTACTGACCCCGTTCAGGGTGTCAGGTAAAGACTATGTTTCCTGTGCCAGTTAGTTCTGGAAGTTTTCGCCGCTGAGGCCGGTCGGCGAGACACTCTATCTTGTTAGAATTAAGTATTTTCAATGTTCACATTTCTCAGCTTGGGTAGAAAATATTTTCGAATCATCAGCGTATACGAGTCGTGAAAATTAGAAGAATTAGATTGTTTTCTAAATCATTCAAAATCATGAAACGTAGAAACGTAGAATGGCCTACTTCTTATCGTCCTTTTGAACGTATTTATGTTGATCACTTTTCTACGAGAATAAAATTGTTTTCATTGCTGTGGATGCATTATATAAATAAACTGAAGGCGAAGTTGTACCATCCACATGTGTATCAGATACTATTGATGCGTTGAGAATGGTTTTCAGCAAAAACGGGTTGTGTGATGTGTTCGTAAGTGATAATGCTTCTAACTTTTCATTTCAAGACTTTAAAGATTTTCTAATTTCAAATGGCATTAAGCACCTCACCACTCCGCCCAATTCTCTAGCCAGCAATGGTCAAGCTGAGAGGGGGTAATTAAGGATCATCGCAGACCTCTTGAAAAAACTCTCTACTCCCGAATTGTTCAAATCCCTTCTATCAAAAGCGTTATTTCAATCACATTGTATTCCTCATAGTGTGACAAAAATTGCTCCCTCTATTGCGCTCAACAATCGTAAATTTGTTACTTTCAGAGATAGAGTTAATTCTAAATATTCTGTGTCCAGCCTATCCCGTAAAATGATAATTTGATTGAGGTTTTGTTAGGGAGACCATTTATAGGACAATATTACTTTGATAAGACATTTGTTATAGCATAGTAATTCAAGTTACATTGAGCTCATTTTCATGTAGGTTTTCTTATTGATTTACGAAATTTTTTAACTTAAATCTCTTCCAAATATGATAACACTTCCCATGACTGTAGTGAGATATTTCATGATTGTGTGCAGACCTGTTAAGGCATTCCAATTTATGATTTGGAATAAGAACTTGGTACCAAGAAATTTGCATCAAATTTTTATGTTCTATTCTTGATTTCTGGATAATGAAGACCTACAGAACGATATTGAGGCTGAAATTGCAAGAATGCCAGAAGATATGCTTGAAAGAGTGCATGAGAAATTCAAAAAACGTTTGCAGCAGTGAGTAGATTGTGAAGGTAGACAATTGCCTGAGACATTATTTAAAACCATGTAATTAGAAACTTCCATTGCTACCCGTTATGCGAAAAATAAAAATGTTAGTGTCTAGGTATTCATTATGTTTTATTTCATCCCAGAATCAGCAATTTACCGCTCTCCACCCTGGATTATAGCATGAATTGCAAGCAAAAGTCGCACACGTAGAACGAAATTTTTGCATAATTAAAAAAACTTTTACTAATGAGTGCTACACGTACTATTCAACAGTTGATTCATAAATACTGTTCCAAAGTGTTTAAAATATCGTGGAAAATAATAATACAATAATGGGAGGCTGATTTCAGAGAGGGGACGTAGATAAAAGATTTAAATTAAGTGAATGATAAAATAAATATGGTGTCGCTAGAGTACGGATTTTTCGCTTGTCGCTGATGACAAAATCTAACATCCGCAGTAAACTACAGACGACTGCTCAGTAGTTGTGCCAGCCAACAAATTCACCAACACCAAACATTAAACACCCATATGCAAATGAAATATCACTTTACTTTAATATGAGCTTCTTCTTCACAAAAATTGAAATGGTAAAGAACCCACTGCAGGTTCACACTAACAGTTGCCGAAATCAATAACGAGTAATAGTAATAACGCGTGATGAACTGGAAAAAAAGAGTTATAGTGTTAATTACTGCTGCTTTATCATATCATGCAAATTTAAACATATGCTCTGCAGGTTTGAAAATCACAATGACCAGCGACTATGCCGTGATATGCATTGATAAATTCGATTTCTATATTTAAGAAGCAGTTCGTTACTAATAAAAACCTTTGATATTGATGAAGTATTTTATCTGTTAGATGAGTGGAAGTTCACCTAAATTCCATTTATCTGACCTATTTTTTGCTCTCAGTTGTCGGTAGAAATAATTTTATGATTTCGGAATAACTTTGATGGAGGTTTTGTTAGGCAGCCCATTTTAGGACAATATTATTATGCTAAGACATTGATTATAGCATAGTAATTCAAGTTACATTGAGCTCATTTTCATGTAGGTTTTCTCATTGATTTTTAAATTTTTTAATTTGAATCTCTTCCAAGTATGATAACACTTCCCATGACTGTAGTAAAATAATTTATGATTGTGTGCAGACCTGTTAAGGCATTCCAATTTATGATTTGGAATAAGAACTTGGTACCAAGAAATTTGCATCAAATTCTTATGTTCTATTCTTGATTTCTGGGTAACGTCAATTATACCGCTCGTGATGTATTGGCTTAGACACAGCCTTAGGAAGTGATTCATCCATCATTCTTTAAATTTGAAGAAAAAATCTTTTGCCTGTCAAGGCTCATCAACGTTCATCACGTCGTTTACGACTATAACGGTTACCAATAAGTCATCGTCATCGATTACCTCCATCATTCTCTACGCAAGTTGCTTCTGAGAGCTTGGGTGGAGTCGCTTTAAAGAATGAAACAAACAAAGAAAGAAAGAAAGCAGGTGTATACAAAGGTAGTATACATCTGGTAAGTTAATACAAAACCATAATGCATCTGGATTTGCAAAGTCGTTCTGATTCAAATACATGTAGTTGGTAGATCTATCGTAAAAGGTAACATAATGACTACGATCATTGTTGAAAATTTTGAAATACAATCGTAGTAGGAACATTTATTTAACCTTGCATCTTGATAATAAATAAAATGCTGAAGAAAAATCAGGACAACATACAATTAGAACATTTTGATGCTTAGATCATTCTCAATGGAACCTACAGCAGTAAAGAAAAAAGCTTTTATGAAATATGAACAAGAAATCAACGCAAACATTTTGAAAACAAATGAACAAAACTTAAATGACGCATGACGAATAGTAAATAATGCAACATTGCTTTTAATACGTTGCTCTGCACAAATTCCTTTCGTATCTCGGGGACTAGAGTAACATTGCCTTGCTGTAGCAGAAATGAAGGCATCCACTCAATTTCACCTTATGTAATATCATGGGTAAATGTTTTTTAAATTGAACAAATTTGTCGCATGTTAGG
The DNA here is from genome assembly GCA_014220935.1 of Platorchestia sp. MABIK. Classification (NCBI taxonomy): domain Eukaryota; kingdom Metazoa; phylum Arthropoda; class Malacostraca; order Amphipoda; family Talitridae; genus Platorchestia; species Platorchestia sp. MABIK. The sequence goes on along the minus strand of JACJUY010005688.1, from coordinate 54,195 downwards.
TACAAGCTTTTCAAAAACCAAGATCTTTAAATTTCTTTAAATCTGAAATCTTCTTGGTCGAAATGCATCTTTTCCATCAGTTTTCAAGCTTCAGTGATGATTTGGGTATCATTGGATACGGAAAGACTCCGGTAATATGTTGACAGCCTAAGATGTTCAAAATTCCTACTTTAGAATTTTAAAAAAATCAAAAATTTTTAACGTTTGGTCGTAAAATTTTGTACTCGTGACGTCACAACTTTTAATCGAAGACAAAATTAGAAAATCTTAAACCGTCAACGTATTGTGAGTCTTTTTGCATCCAATGATACCCATATCATCTCTGTAGCTCAAAAACTGGCGGAGAAGGTGTATTTTGAAACCTCGAAATTGGTACTTCTTACAAGAGGCAAAATAAAGAAAAGGAAACATTCATTTTTTGCTTTAATTTATTTGTGGGGCCAGCTAGGGCCCATGTAATTATTGTACGGTAATGAAGAGACGAAGGAGCTTACATAACAACGTCGCGCCGTGACCTATCAGTTGACATGGTGAAACCCCAAACACACCCCCCCCCCTCCCCCCGTTTTTGAAACCCCTGTAGCGGGCGAACGAGTGAATGTACGAACCTCATTTCTTCACACGACTCACCTGACGTCTTACACTTTTTATAGCTGCTAATATCAAAGTTTTGAAATATTTGATTATTTTTTACCAAATCGAGGGCGCTTGATTCCCTTAACTTCCTTGCTTTAAGAGGTTTTACTCTATCTTGTTAGAATTACGCATTTTCAATGTTCACATTTCTCAGCTCGGGTAGAAAATATTTTCGAATTATCAGCGTATACGAGTCGTAAAAATTAGAAGAATTAGATTGTTTTCTAAATCATTCAATCAAAAACAACCGCAATTCGATACTGTCTTCACTCAAAATGACGTCGTTGGGAGGCTACACTGTGCTAGAGACGGGTCATTATATTATTATAGTATTGCTGGAGCTCGGACACTGGAATAACCTTCAGTTTGAGAATAATAGCTGTTTGAATGTTTACGAGTGTCCCAAAATGAAGTTTTTTAATTTTTTTTTTCAATTTCAGGAAGATGAAACTGTCACAGGGACACATGACTGCTGAATGATAAGGCTGAGGAGACACTGTTATGATTTTACTTGTCAAAAACTCATGTACCGTAATCGACGTGCGATTATTTAGTCGCATTGTGCAAGTTTTTGCCCAGATATTGTCATCTCCAATTCGTTGGTTAAATCTGATGAAGAGTAGAATCAAATTTATTGCTTTCCTTTCCGTATATTTAATCAACGAACTGAAAGTACAGAACATAGGTCCACATTTCCACAAATTCTTGAAGACGATGACTTTTCACTATACTGTTCATGTTCAATGGATTCCTTTTTTCAGTAAATGATTTAAACAACCTGACAACTTCGGTCTTTGACGACCGCAGTTTCCCTGGTCCTGCTGAAGATTTTCGAAAAGTTCTCCAGCACATAGCGAAGCTTTGAAATAAACCCTAATAACACACCATTGCTCGAAATTGATCACTTATTTTTAGAACAAACTTTAAAAAACATTTTGCAAAAATATTCCTGCCGACAATCCTCAACAGATTCAAATAACTTTACACTCGCATTGAGCGAGTATCATTTGTTTACTTACGATCCCTCAAAGTCCGGCCTCTTTGATGTTGTGAGGTTGATCTTTACGACACTAATCTCAATATTTATTTCCTCACTTCATGTACAGACATGTATATTTACCTACATGTCTAAACAGGTCTTTATTACGTATAAATGTTTCTTCAAAAATCCCAGAAATCGATTATTTGCNGAACTGAAAGTACAGAACATAGGTCCACATTTCCACAAATTCTTGAAGACGATGACTTTTCACAATACTGTTCATGTTCAATGGATTTCTTTTTTCAGTAAATGATTTAAACAACCTGACAACTTCGGTCTTTGACGACCGCAGTTTCCCTGGTCCTGCTGAAGATTTTCGAAAAGTTCTCCAGCACATAGCGAAGCTTTGAAATAAAACCTAATAACACACCATTGCTCGAAATTGATCACTTATTTTTAGAACAAACTTTAAAAAACATTTTGCAAAAAAATTCCTGCCGACAATCCTCAACAGATTCAAATAACTTTACACTCGCATTGAGCGAGTATCATTTGTTTACTTACGATCCCTCAAAGTCCGGCCTCTTTGATGTTGTGAGGTTGATCTTTACGATACTAATCTCAATATTTATTTCCTCACTTCATGTACAGACATGTATATTTACCAACATGTCTAAACAGGTCTTTATTACGTATAAATGTTTCTTCAAAAATCCCAGAAATCGATTATTTGCTTTATGCGCACCATCTTCACAACTATTTGAAAGCCTTATCAAATTGGCTATGCCACGGAGTCGGTGAAAATTCCATCATGCGCTAGAATACGTTAAGATATTTTAGCAATATTTCACATGATTTCTACTTATACGAAAGAATCATTTCATGTGTTCATTAATTTCGAGAAAAATCGAAATTTATCAGGTAATGGGCGGCGACAAATGAACGACAGAGGGCTGCTTATTGTGTACTTGAAGGATGGCTAATTGCTAAATTCTAATAAGTACGTCATTCTCCTGAAGAAAAAAATTGACCACCTGTCAGATCAAACGCGAATGAGCAAAACTTGCTCAATAATAACAGCTGGAAGGTATTACTGCTTACTCCCCTGTCGAACGTCTTGCATTTTAGTTTGAGAAATTTTTTTTCCAACCGACTGATTCGCCCCACTTTACGAGCCAGCCTTTCTCCCTCGACAGCTGGTGAAAACCTTGGCTTTTGGAGGAGATAAAATTTGTTGCCCATCTAAGCAAATCATCAACAGTTGGTGATCCCAAGGAACTTTTTAGCAAATTTGGAAAAGAAATGAGCGAGGAAAAAATGATAAGTGCTGATGATCGATTCTGCAGAACAGTCACAATCTGCACTCAGAATGGGTCTCATAATAAGGCAAAAATTTTCATATCTTAATTGTATATGTTTAATCACAGAAGTAAACAAAATTTGAATTTTTCAATTTGCACGAATTATCTGGAATTTAAAGCTACTTTAGAGTGCAATGTTAAATCTAAAAAGCTCTTTCTATGTTTCAAATTGCTTAGCACCCTGCATGTATGGTATATCTTGGAACTCATTTTGAAACCATGTATTAGTAATTTTTTGTCAAAGTTTAGAGTAAAATATTAGATTTACTATTACTAAAGATGCAAAATTGGTGCTAAACTGTCAGTTTTCAAATCGTTTTTATAAAATTAATCAGACAACATTAAAAATTTTCATTTCCGTTTATATTTCAAAGCGTCATTTTTTCAGGTTTAAAGATTAGTTTCAAGAAATACATAGACACTTCCCGCATGTTTGGTAATAATTATAATTACGTCCCTAATAAACACTTCACACTTTGCCATTGGCGCCAATGAGTCAGAAATTGCAAAACTTCACCTTGATCTTAAAACTAAACTGCACCACTTTAAGTAAGTGATTGTCAGCCCGAATTAAAGCATGCGTTGTATGGAACGTCTGTATAAATTTTTATAGACATTTTGCCTTATTGCTGTTATTTTCATGATATTTTCTTTAGAATAATTACGATCACCTTCAAAAATTTATTACCGTTCATTACCTAATTACGTGAACAATTTCCGTTCAAATTTTTTCAAATGCTGGAAGAATGCCTGAACGAATTCAACACGTTATGAAAACTCATGTTTTATCTTCACTACTAACAATACCATGTGTTCAGACAAATGTGCTGAAGTATACTTTTGCGCTGAATGAACTTTGTACCTTGAATTTACCCTGATTAACATTTTCGCCAGAGCATCGATGATTTTAGCCGTCCAAGAATAGCTTCTAAATAGGGCTCGCAAGCTTATAGATACTACGGCAAAATGTTCACCTGGGTTACGCCCATATAAGTCAAAGATAAAAAAGAAAAAACATGGATTTCGAATTACCATGAATCGCACCTGACCTAAAAGGAGGGCAGATTTAGGATTTGTTTTGAAAATTTGAAGACTAATTTATTGTGTGTTATTTATCATCCTAAGGATTTTCTTTCCAGCATATCGTCTCCCCACTAAGTACGCCTTAAATGATATCAATTGTAGGAACGCCCTTCATTCTTTACTAATAATGGTAGGTGGATTATTTTTTACTTAAGCGGTATTTTTGTGGTTTAAACCACTTGGTTTCGAACATCCATATCATAAATCAAAAAACAAATTTATACATGTATAGCTAGCTAACATAACAATTTTCACTGGTTTTAATTATGGTAAGACAATTACGCTGTGTCAATATTATGGGTGTCAAAAGTATGTCAATATTTACAATTACAATCAATTTACAATTGTGTCAATATTATGAGCAATGGAAAACACTCTCCAAAACGTCCGTTTTCTACACTGTAATATCAGGTTGAACGTCACCAGCATAATAAGAACGTCACAGACACGTTAGGTTAAACTTAGCTTTGCAACATCCGATGCAGTTGAAGAAAGCGATGCGAAAAATCGTAGATGTGAGACAAAAGTCGACCACTTAGCCATTTCCATTAACTTCTCGTGTGAATTTACAATTGTGTCCAAATATACTGTGGCATAGGTGAGTATAACTCTATATATATATATTAATTGAACATACTTACACGCCCGCTCAACCATACGAATATAAACACAGATATGTGTACTGATACATCTGAGTGTATACATTTTGCTTGTACGCACATACATTACATAACGGCATGTGTGCATTTTTAGAACTTTCATCACAACTTTTGCCACATCTTCAATGCAAACTTACTTAAAATAATCATTTTGTTATTCGAATAATGGTTCGATCTTGTAGAATTTTTCTACATAATAACTGTATTTAGGAGCCTGATTAAATACCCAGCCTGATGAAACTTAAACTTACGCGACATTTACATCAGCGAAAAATTAGCGATTGCACCCCTCAGTAGAGAATAAGTACGATCTCTCCATACACACCACGCGGAGGCAACACCATGCAGTCACGCTCTGGAGAATACTGAAAGACCCTAGCCTACCAGTAAGAATGATTTTGTTCTGGCCCACATTAGCATTTCTTAATGCTGAGAATCATTAATGATATTCTGAATAAACACGAGTGGCTGGTATCATATCACCAGGGTTTTTCTGATCCATACAAATGCCGCCGGGTCCATGGAAACGAGAAAGCTGACATGAGACTGTATCATATCTCTCATTTACGGTTGAAATTGCAAAATTGTACATCAGATTTTAAAGCAAATTTTTGGTTAATGAAATGTTTTCTTTTTGGACAGTAAACATGGACTGCAGCGTCATACCACGACACAAAGGACACCAAGTTTGAGTTCTCAAGTGCGTAATGCTAACTGCAACTGAAGTAGGGCGAATTCTCCATACCAACATGTATCGATACGATTATTGAATGCTGTTTGAAATTTGCAAGTCTGGCACTGAAAAGCTATACTAAATTAAGGAGCGTTACTCTTGGGTTGGCAGCCCTGCAGACTCTCTTAGTCATTCATGAGCCACCAGTGACGGATATGCATTATTTATGACGAGGTACCGTGAGTGGCGTAGCAGGTGTGCGAGTGCGGGAGTCCGCATCCGGTGAACGCAAAGTTAACTTGTACAAAACGGGGCGATGTTGCGCCCACTCTGTTCCCTGCAACGTTTTGGTCGACATCTCCCGCAGTAGGGTGGCATCGCCAACTTTAAAATTCATTTTCACTTGTTGAGGTTGCGTCTGATGAGGTGTGCTGTGTATACTTTTCTGGAATTGCGTTTTCATTGCGTTTCTTGAGAAAATGCATACACATCAAGAACCGTCCAACACTTGTGTCCACATTCGCAGACGTCCATTTTCGCAACGAGTTAAAGTTGGCAAGTTCAGATACGCACGTATATTTTCAGTGCACTCAGCGAGAGAAAAAATTAGGCTCACACTCGAAACACAAAAAAGTTTTACTTCTACTATTTTAAATCGCTGTTTTGGGAGCAACATAATCATTAAAAAAACTGCAGTTTGTGAACAGTACATATTTTCGGGCTGTTATTCTTACTTAAATTACTTTTTCCCTCAACATCCGTCGCCTCGCTGATAAAGAAACAAGAGTGCATTAATATTAGATTAATCAATATAGGAAATATATCAATCAGTAGGAGAAATGATCAATATAAGAAATAGTTTTCTTGGAAGTAGTGCTCTAGAACAGGGTGCCATAAGGAGACAGTTTGGATTGGTCTCAAGAGTCTGCTGTGGTGCTTTTTAGCTCGCTGGTTCGATCTTTGAAAGTTAACGTCTCGTACCAAATTCTTATGATTCGTGAGAAATACAAGGCCTTTCGCAATTTCAAGCGATTAATTTTTAAATATGGAAATAAATAATATTAACTTATCATGAAGGCTTTAGCGGTTTTTAGCCCTTTCAGTTTAAGAACCAATCAACTTAATAGAAAAGCTACGTATCAAACCTGTAACTGCAAGCACTCTGCGTGCGGCAGTTATTTTGGGGCTTCAAGCAGATAGAAGGCAAGAAGTTAACTGTACACAGTGTCGCTATGAGACTGTATAAGACAAAAATCTGTTCATGGAATTCTCGAGTTTCAACGAAAAAACACCGCTGCTGACGCTATAAAAGAAAGAAAGAAAAAGAAAAACTGTTTAATTTCAATTGAGTTGATACATGAAATGTCTTACATTGATTTTTGAAATATCTTAACATCAAGAATCCTTGATTGATATTCACACATGAGTATCGTAAAACTCATGTCAATTGTTGAAACAAATGATTGAGAGAAAAGCACGAAAAGCTTCATTCTAATATCTAAACATTAAAATCGTTTGTTGATATTCACACATTGGTATCGTAATACCCATGTCATAATTTAGACCTAATTAAGAGGTTTAAACATATCCGACAATTGATACACATACTGGGTGTATGTGTATCAATTGTCGAACATGTTCTATGTGGTGGAAGTTAGATGATTATGTTAGATTTTCATATTTCATTCATATTTTTTAATTTGATTTAATACCGGATTGAGTACATTGGAAAGTATTGGGATATTTTTTCACGTTCCATTGGGACATATACTGTACATTAAACCCAGTGTTTGGAATATTTCTTGACATTCATACTATTAGGGGATTTCAACTTAATTTTCCAGAATTAGACTTCAACTGTTTCTTAGAATATGAATAAACTCTATAGTTGTATTTATCATTGGAACTTACATTACTAGTCTCGATCAAACAGAAAATTTTTGTAAAATCTTGTCAAAATCTTTTAAAGTGAATTGCAACGTTGATGCCACCCTCCCTGATCGCGTGACTCGAAAAAAAGGCTCTTCTTTTCGCCCAAAGCTCCGTTTTCACTGTAGTTACGCTCATCATTGGGACTTACATTACTGTACCACAAAAGAAAAGTCCAAGGAGTAAATTCTCATAGGAAGCCATGCAGTACAATAAACTCATTGTCATCAAATAGAAAGAAAATCGAATATCTTTCACAAGAACAATCTCCTTAACTAGACGATCTCAACAAATCTCACCCAATTGCAGCGACAAACACAAAATTGTACTCCCACACAACCAAGCGTTAATGAATAGATCTCTCATGAACTCTTGAATATTTCTTTTCATCCAATCATCGTAGTTTTGAAAGACGACAAGACACAAACAAACAAACAAACATCGGCATCTAAGGATGCTTTATTTCCAATCAAGCCTGATACATCTGATCTTAAGCATTGGTTTTTCAAATGTCTTATAACTAACACTATATATAGGACACCATGACGGTTCCCCCGTGAAGCCGGTACCCATTTCCGACACCTGGGTTGAGTGGGGTATTGTGCTTGAGCTCTCCCTTATACCCAACGGGGAAAATCGCCGCGCCAGTGCCGGGATACGAACCCTCGTCTCCAACATGCAAGGCCGATCCCTTAACCTCTGTACCAACACTGCATGCTTTTATTCATGTTGAAAAAGTTGTGTTGGTTCCCTAATCTCATATATATTGCAAATCCATCTCTCCCATATATGAGCACATTATTCACTGAAGCTGCGCGATATCTTTCTCTGATTCCATTGGCTTACAGTATGGTGGCTTAGCTATGAATTAACGAGGAATTTTACCTCGCTTCTGCAGTAAAGTAGCCAGAATTTCCGAAGAAAATCTGTATTCAAATGTTCTTGTTCGCTGGAACTTGTTAAGTTCAGTACGTTCTTTAAGTAATTTAGAAAATTCAATTTGCATGTAACAACTTTGCGCTCATGTAATTTCTGCCTCCATTCGTAAATGTATCTTAAATAGTATTTAAATTAATCAATGAATAATTTCTATGGAGTTTTCATGTATGAAGTCATCTCATAATTTTGTAATAAATCATTTAATTATGTGAAAAATTTTCCTTCATCAGCTAAAACTTCATTCAAATTATTGCCACGTCTGATTTTTACGTAGACTCTTCGGACGGTTTCGGCATGATCCTGCAATTTATTGGAAAATTCTAGCTCTCACGGTAAAAGATCCTTCAATAGTTTATCTGGAACATCTTTCTCGTAGTATATTGATGTTGTCAATACTAATTTCGATAATAAGTTCTTGTAGGAAGCACCTTAATTAAACGTCCCAACATTTAAAGAAAATTATTTCTACTCTAAAAAGGACAAGACAATGAAGATCACTTGAATGAACACGACATGATCTCGGGAAACTTAAAATCAAATTTAATTTTGAAAATCAACATCAAGGGCCTGTTCAAGTGCAGTTTCATGAATATTACCTCAAAAACTCCACATTTCCATTAGATGGAACTTATGAACCGGACAATAACGCGCTTGTGCCATTTGTGCCGTACGTGGAGGCGTGAGGCGAGCTGGCGGACGTTCGCCGAATCACGTCCCAAATGCAGGCCTTTGTTTCACGGCAGGAGTTATTTCTCTCACCCAGAGAAGCCTTCGATTACCACGTCTTTCGTAATTGCCTGATGTACATTACGAGGGCTATTATCCTTGAGTATCGGGCGTGACATTAATGCTAAGGCCGTGACACGTGCCACATTTGACATGTCAGAAATTTTTTTTGCGGGCAAAAATGACACTGATACAGTAATTAGCTATCGCTCCTTCTATGGCTTCAGTGATGCGTGCCACGCTGAATTTCACAGTAAATTTTAACAGATTAGGTCAATTGACATTTGCACGAAATGAGAAGCGTTATTTTATTTGTAATTAAATGTGAATTACTGAAGAAGTATTGAATCATTTCAAGCACGTTAGTGCAACTAGTTTTCATCGGCGAATACTTTCTGTTCGTCAAGTTTTAGATGTTGTTATCGTGGTGGTCAGTATTTATGTAAGGAATAAATAATTATTCAAATGTTATTGAAAATGTTAGAACATTCGAAATTTCGTTGGTTAATATTTGTTCTGCAGTTAAAAATTTGGCTTTGAAACGAATTCTTTCTTTTTTAAATTCTTCCTTCAAATCCGAGTTTTTTCGTTCACTGAGCAGTTCTTATCATGGTAACTAATGCAATGGATTAGTTGCCATGATATTGTAACGTAAAGCATTTAACACTTCTTCACCTTCAAAAGAGACAAATATTGTGATGAATTTAACCGAACGAACCGTAGGAAAATGTAAAGGCTCATTACACATTCGACAGTGGCTATCAGAGGGTCCAATAGGATGAAATCATGAGCGCTCAGTTCACGGGGTAAAGGAAAATAAGCTTTTGAATGGATGTTATTATATATTTTTACATAGCTTGTAAATGCGTTTTTTTTATATGTTCTCCACCATGCTTCAACTATAAGCCACCCAAAATCTTTTTCTGCGAAGACAAACGATCTTCGACGATTGCATTTACCTTAGCGTGGGAGATACATTTGATCACGCATGTTCTCATAAATTTTAATAGAAGATGGCAAAGTCTCTCCTAGTGATCCCCAGCTTTTATCCGTGCTAACTTTATAATTGAAAAATTAAACCAAACACTTTGTTCGGGTAACATAATTACTTCTATTCCTATTATATAAATATAGAAGAGGAGTCCTACTATATATATATAGTTGGAATACATATATGGGCTGAGCACGACTTATGAACTACATGTGCCAAGCTGCATTTAGGTACTACGGCCATACAGCAACTTTACAGCAGTATCGGGAAGGGTGCGTTGACCTCTCAGAAAAATTAAAGAGCACGTTCCAGGTGAAGTCAAGGCCTCGTGTGGTAACATGCTTAGTTGAGCATGCATGCTTCTGGTAAGAGCATGAATTTTTCATCATAGCGCTGACTAAATCACGATAGGGTGGTAGAAAATGTTGGACACTTTAGGTTTGTTTGTTGGACAACAAAAATGTTAATTTTTAAATTGGTGTTCCTTTTCATCATACGTTAAATTTGTTTAAACCAATAATCCAACATCTTTTAATGTATACAAGCATAAGAGTACAAGTTGTGTATTGAGAAATTTGAGCATCAGTGCGACTGAAGAGGAGTTTTAGCATAATTGGTCAATAACTCTTCAAACAATCGAACGGCTTACAAAGGAAGTTGAAATTTACTATGTAGGGTGTTTTTTTCCAGAACTCCTAAGAAATGATACCCGGCGATTCTAGAATACAAAGCGCTTTAGGGACAAAAAACTCAATTCGATTTTCAATTTGAATTTGAATTTATATGTGTTCTAGCAATAATAATTGTCTATCTTCCAAAACTTTACGCATCCGGACATTAACGAAGGTATTCTTCAGTTCCATGAAGATACGTTTGAATATTTAGTTTATCAGAGTGTTTTGAAGAGGAAGAAGAAACGTAAAGAGGAAAAGAAAGGTGAGAAACGTGCTGCAGAAAAGGATTTGAAGCAAAAAATTCAAACTTATAGTTTATTGTTAAAAACTAGACTTCTTACCGTCAAGCCGAGAGGAACTAGAGACCGTTAGATTGAATGATACTATAAAGACTGTCAGGCCGACATCTAAATATTCTAAAGACTGTTAGGTTGCGAGGCATTATTGACTGCTCGGTCAAGAGGTACTATAATAAACAGCTCGATCTAGAAGTGCTAAAATTAAGATCTGGACTAACGCCAGAGAAACAAACTTACGGTATTTTACTCTGTCAATTTTTGAGAAAGCTTCAAAGTTTTCTGTAAGCTAGTTAAATTGGTCAACTTATATTGCTTTACAATGCTCGCCATCGTTCTTTTGTGTCTTTTGTGAAAGCCTACTCTATCACACTATATTACTTCTATTTTGTAGAATAAATACTATTGAATTAATAAGATTTAGTCTTTTCTAGAAATATTGAAGACGTACCGTATTGATAGAACTTGCTAGCATTCTATAAAATTAATGGAAAACTTATATCATATATCGCTCATATTAGTTCTAAATTATCAAAATCCATCGGAATCCTAAATAAAGTTAAAAATTTCCTGCCTGAAGCAGCTTTACAAATGCTCTACCGAACGCTCATTTCTCCATACCTGCAATACGGAATAGAAGCATGGCACGGAACTGATAAAAATAAAACCAATAAAATTTTTACTCTTCAAAAGAAAGCCATCAGAGCGGTAATGAACCTAGAATATAATGCTCACACAAATGATTCATTCAAAAATTTACAAATACTCAAACTTTCGGATCTCTACAATATCTCCATTTGCAATTTCATTTACAAAACTCTAAGAAATGATGGCGACAATAGCCTAAAACAATTATTAACTGCGCAAACTGGTCATCACGACCATTTAACCCGAAATAGAAGTAAATTCATGCTTCCTTATTTTTCAAAGGCCCGATCGCAACACAGTATCCTCTTCGTTGGAACTAAAACTTGGAACTCGATCCCTGCGGAGATCCGTGAAAGCAATTCTTACAAAATATTCAAGAGACATCTTGAACTTCATTTCCTATCAAAATACTAGTCGTGTAAGACCACCAAGTTACATCTTGCCTCCTACATGTCTAGTCCTAATAATGTGATTTACCATAGGTAACATAACCGATCTTCAGTCTGCTCTTAATCGTTTTATCGAATACATTGTTAAATATAGCCGATCTGACCTATATTGTAAAATACAGCATCAAATATCGAGTCAATTATCTCACTGATCAGTCTATTGCGAAACTAGGTTAAGTGAATTAGGTTAAACAGTATTGTACACCTTAGAATAATGTGATGGTAGGATGCCCTAGAAGTCGCTGAACTTGTCCGGGCCCACAGGTAGCTATACTATAGTTTGACAATTGTACTAGACTTAAGAAACATTCTACCTCTGTATCACCTGTGGTAAATAAATTGTTTAAATTGTTTAAATTGTTTAAATTGTTTAAATAATTCAGACAACACGCAGTGCTCTAAAACTAAACGATATTTCGTTGGAAATGTTGCAGAGTAGGTATCTGTACGATGTGACGTTTGTTGGTAACTCAATCAAGACTTTTTTACTGTACCAAAGTCTCAGATGCGTATCGGACATCGATCGACTTCTGGTCAACACAGTTGCTCCCAATATGGAAAGCCAATACTCCTTTGTTGCGTGACTGCGCCCATTCCTTGCCTGGCAATTACATTCTTGTTGGTCTGTTTCTTCATCTGCATGGCGTAGCTCACGTTAAAAATGGTCGTTGGTTGCACGTGTAAGATGTTTAATGTAGCCCATTGCCTGAATGTCTGATGTATTTTTGGTGTTAGCTCTGATATTATGTCAAAGAAACGTTCTTGGTAGCGCACATTAGCAATAGTATCTCATTCCTTAAATCTTGGAAGGTCAAATTTTCTCTCATGCTTAAGCTGAAGATGAAGGGGCACATGATCAATTAAAATGAATTATGAATGATTTATTCTATGAATAGTAACGTTGAGAAGGTCACTGACAATGACGTTAATCAGGAAGGGTACAATGAATAATGTTGAAAATACCAAGTGCACCAGAGGAAAGACATCAGGCTTCGGCAGCTTATCACTGGTAACCTAGAACAAATAAACATCCCAGCAGCGAAAGACTTTTTTGAAATGAAGCCACCCTATTTCAAAGAATATATATTAGTGTCATGTAGCTCAACCATAGATATTGGGATATTACTCGCACGCACCTCCTATTTCTGCTCTGACATCGCCCAAGGAAATAAGAAAATCTAGAAAAAGGAGTCACAGGCAGAGCTGTGGTAATGCTCAACCTGTGGCCCCGTTTTTCAAGGCACATTTGTTTCTACAGCTACCAGCCCGCTCACTGCGAAACCAATCATGAAGAAGTAAGATTGAGTATCGTACTTTTATCCTGTTCATTATTTATTGAGTGAGGCAGGGTGCTGCACCTGATAAAAATATCTTCGTGATGGCGTGCAATGCAAGCGTGAATAGTATAGTTCATGGTGAACTTTTGGCCGCTTTTTGATTACTTGCACCACAATTTTACTCCTAAAGTAACTAGGTTGCATTAGATAATACATTTTCAGGCATGTTAACACTTTAAATTAATCATAAATGAGAATACCGCAGTCATGAAATACAGTTTTCATTGTTTTGTGGCGGATTTTGATGACAAACACAACTGGTAAAATTGCACTCACCTGTAAACACAGGTCAGCTAATCACCTAACTTTGCGTTCTTGTCTATTTCAGGACAAAATTTTGATGAGTTGTTCTGGTAATGCGAATTTGAAAGGCCAGTCTTACACACATTCTCAAAAAGTAATACTGAATTAAAACTAAGAATAATTTACCTAAATATGTACTAGACTTTTCATTGATGACCACATATTTTTAACAAACCAAAAACAGTGTGGTTGAGCCAAAAAAAAAACTTAAAATGCAATGATGCGTCCTAGGAAACGTGAACTCCCTTTTGTATTTAGAGTCAAAGTACACTGACCAGTTATAGATCGTGTAGTTTTGATTCCATGTAAACAAAAGAGAGTAAACAGCATTGCAGATCCAATAAGCAGTGAAGTTTTTAAATCAAATTGTTAGCTTTGGTAATTAACGAGTATTATGGTGGATAGAAGAGCGACATTAGAACGCATCGTGGCTTTTAATCTTGCGCGGGACTAATTTTTTCTTTCAGGAACTCATGCTTCAAATTTTTTATGTGCTGAATGCATGTGATCATTGGTAGGAACTACGCGCATCGATCACAATTTCTCGTTACTTATATCTAGAGATACAAGCCTGACTGTAGGTAGCTTTCTCAAACCCTGTGAGTGTACTTCCAACCTCCCTCCAGTACTTTGAATGCAAAGATAAATGCCCACTCAGAGCTCTTTTCAAAACTATGTGCATTTGATAATCTAATATCAACAGAATATTAAAGAACATTGAACTGCCAGTGTTACTGCTCAGTGAAATTCAAGCCAGCGCCAACAGGTGGTGTGCTACTACAGACGAACGGGAACCTTTCGCAGCCTTTGAAATTATGTCAGGAACGATGAAGACCTTTCAGGATTCCATAAGCTTCAGCACATGACAAATGGTGCCGTCGTAAAATAGTCGGTGCATCGCCACGATATCTACACAGAGGCTTTAAATATTATCGAACCTAACGATTGCACCGCGCGAAGACACGTTTTATTACTTTGTTTAGCTTCTGAATTGCTTTGACGCGAACTGAATTGTCAGAAACACAGGTAAACGCTGAAAGTCTTTCATACAACCTGAAATCAAGGTATGGTCAAAACAACCTTCTACTTATCGCAAGCCAAACACAAATCATTATTTTCTGATTGAAGGACTCTGTTAAAAAATCCTCCAACTGACTTTAACGCTAGGGAATGATGAAATCGAGCCAGTAGAAAAAAGGAATTAAATTTGGCCTTTTGATTTCATCAAACTATGCCTTTTGAATCCAACATGGAAAAAACTTGTCCCAGAATAAATGAAACTTCAAGTTTTTTCGTATTAAAAATAGGCTCAGTGGAAAGACCAGGTTATTACAGTGTTTTTGTAGTTTGTACATTGTAACTTATGGTCTAAAGAGATATACATCAATATTTTCGGGGAAAGTTACAGTATAATTGAAGTTTGCTGGCAAGGTTATAAATTTTTAACAGTAAATAAATGAATGAAAAGCGATTATGCAAGCTCTCTCCTAAGAAAACTTGGGTTGAATCATGTACAAAGATATCAATGATAAAGCCCGATGCGTCTTTTCTACCTTCTACCTCCCACAAAGGAAAACGGATTTGAAGTTTTTTCATTAACTGTAAAGAACCAATTTCCAAATCGAAGTAACATTTTCTCGGTGAGCTACTTCTCATCTGATATCATACAAAGAGCTGTCCCAGCATTTGGTGCCGCACTGTGGTACAAACTTTCCTAGCGTCGAAAAACCGTTCGATCTGGGAAAGAATTCAGGGCTAAAACTGCACGTCATTTTGAATATAAGAGAAAGGAAGTTTATGCTAAACATATACAAGGTGGTAGCAAAATACATCCTCTCATTAATCTACATTGAATCATCGTTGCTGCCTCAGGCTCCTGTGAAAAATGGCTTGTATGCATGCGCGGGTCCTTGCATGGCTAGAACTAAAACGTATTACACTTGTTTAGTAACACGCCAAAGACTTGGCTACATAGTAACTTTTACTACTACAAAACTCTCTATTTTGGGTTAAAAATGGATTAATAAAGTCTAGTGTTGCATACCGAAATAACTGCCATAATTAAATCGTATAATCATTCTAATAAGAACAGTTTAATCAAGGGGAGCCACTACCCTTGATCTTACCTTATTTTTTCATATTTCCCTCTCTGAATTTCTATTTAAAAGCAAATTTACAAAAATCCCCCAGGCAAAAGTTGTAATTGGACATATTTGACATTTTACCGTAACACTTATATTTTGTTTAGCTACTTTCCATAACTGAACGTTTTTTACAAAGGGCTGCAGGGACTTGGCACAATCCTCGCTTGCAGAGTTGTTCCAGCTGTTTGATATTTTGATAGGGTCTTTGATGAACCTTCAACTTTATGGTTTCCAAAAATTCTTAATTTGATTGAAATTGGTATACACTGGGTATACACTGGGTATATACTGGGTATAGATATCGGTATATACTGGGTCATTTCAGGGATCAATTTCGGTGTCTTTGAGCCATTTGTCAGTTAGCTTGGAAGCGTGTCATCACTGTTATCTAGAAAAACTAATACATGCCCATACCCACAATGATATGTCACATATTACGTGATTTCCTTCAATAACACGTGATACATACGATCATCCTTCTTACCTTTGAATATTTCAAATTCATTAGTACCATTTGATGGAAAGCACGTCCCTATACCAATATGCTACTGTTCCCGGATGTCACAGCGAGTTCGGTATTTTGGATGTATGAAAACTTGCTGTTTATTTTCCCTCAAAACCTGTGTTGCCAATTTCATTTAATGCATTTGATTGTAGATTCGTCTGACGGTACAGCTTTTTCCCTAAATTCTCGTCATTCGCTTCCATAGGTTGTGACAAACTTCCAATGCGTCGTATAGCATTTTTATACTTCTGTAAAATGGCACTTTCTTCGATGATCTAGAAGCTGTGTATCAAATACTTTTGCATGTCACAGCACACCTAAAAGTTATAGAGCAAAATAGATTTGCTATCGATTAATTTTTATACCAAAAACAATTTCTTTTGTTTCAGCAATCAACATGCTACTTGTGAGCATCATTTCATAATATTGTTTTCGTAAAGCTCATGTGTTGATATCTGTGAATATCTAGGGTACAAAACGTGAATAAAAACCTTCAACATTTATTAGACTGTGACTTCAACTTAGACTCCTGATATTTATCTTAAAAATTTCAAAAACTTGCACACCTTCAAAAGTTGCCATTACAACCTCTGCGTATCAAATGCACCGGGCAGCATCGATTTCAAAAAGTTGACTGAAATTTTATTTAATTTAGAATGATTTGTGAATTTATGCGAATATATTTACTTGAAGTACAATTAGTAAGTATTAGACTGCAAACCAACATCATCAATGTATGTACAGTGGACAACACTACGATATTGGCTCATTACAGTCCTCGTGCAGAAAAACAATTTACCGCTCACTCTTTGAGCGCTGCAAGCTCTGTTTTCCACATTCCCAAAACTTACGTCCTATACTCTGAGGCCAAGATTAACGAATCATTTCAGTTTGAAATCTAACACTAAATAATAAGAGAAATTAAAAATTTTTCGAAATATTTATTTGTTTTCACCGTTTTGTTTGTAGAAATGAGCCTTCGAGTAATAACTCACGTGTATTCATTTTATGTGTGGGAGTGTGTTTTTTTTCAGTGTGTCCCAAAACTTTAAATTAGGTCCCAAAATGAATAAATTTACCTCATAAATTCTTATACTCTGAAATACGCCGTTTTTTACGCATGCGTTTTAGAGTAAATCTTGTCATGTTCACACACTAGCGTTCTGTACAATGTTTTTGTCATGTTAATGGTGTTTGGAATGCCATTTTCGCAAATTAGAAATCCATATTCCGGAATCGCGTGACAGCGCAATATCTGTAGTAAATATCCAGTGGTTTTTGCATATTAAATGTAAAGTACTCGTTTTTGAAAGTGTAGGCAAAAGGCAAATTTCGAGTCTCTGAATAATGGAATTGCTTAAATTTATTATAACCGTAAATGAGGATTTTCTTTTTGTTTTCGTGGTACACTAGATTATCATGCAGCTTCATTTGACGATCCATCATCTTTGATTCCTCGTAAATCTCCTCTGTCAGCGCAATTTAAGTTGAAAATTTCTTAAATTAATCATAAAGTAAACATAATCTGCCTGATTGGTGCACGCTTTGTACCATACTCTTGTTCATATTAATTAATGGGTTGTTAGTTTCGATCTATTGATCAGCAGACCTTTTTTGTTTTACAGTACAATCATCATTTCGTCTCATCATACTTCCAGTAACAACGCTTCCCATCGCACAGTCGTAAAGCTCAAGTGTCAAAGTGGATAGAAACTGTTGTGCAAGACGTTCTTAATTCATGATGTAGCCTCTAACTGCTGTCTTTTTTGTCAATATCGCCGTCATTTAAGAGTAATTTCAAACCTAGAATGAACCAAGTGGGATTATAGAGTTTCATGTTTTTTACCCAATTTTCAAACCATTACCATGACTAGACAATACGTCGCGCAATATCGCGCATCAAGATAGGATTCCCCAGCTGCAGATATTTAGACTAAAACATTTTTGAAGCCTTTCTTGCTCTCAATTTCATGAATTACTTTCATGGAAAGTTCTTGCCATTTTTAAACCAGATGCAGTCAAAAAGTGTGTTCAAAAATGTTCAAATTCTTATGAGGTATAGTTATGACATGTTTAATCAATTTTACCGGTATTCAGCATGAAATTCTTTTGTCTTCTGAATAAACCTACGAAATTCACGTATGATAGATAAATACAGGAAAAAAGGGATCAAAAGTTATTAATCGAGAACTCAACACAGGAAGAGAATGATGTCAACGAAATTTTAGCATAAAGTATCGATAGAGAGCAGTAGCTAGTTTCCACAAGACATGCTTTCGCATTCGGACACCGTGTTGCTGGAGATGAGCTGCTGCGTTGCGCTTGTCAAAAAACCAGTGCACTCACCCACAACTGACGCGGGCAAACTGCTCCTGCGCATGGTATTAATAAACTGTCCTGCTTTGCTATGTTCCTCTACAAGGTACCTCAACTGATGCACATTCGAACGAATTATGAACAGTTATCGTTGTGTTACAAACAACTAAAAGCTAAAATACTTGCAGGGATATTAAATTCGAAATTTCCCAAGCTCAAAATAGTCACTGTAAATATATCAAAATTTACATAATAAACAAAGCCATATAGCTAAACCAAGCGTTTGCATCAACACAGTTTGCTTCAGTTGGTAACCGGTAATAAGTTTTCACGCTTGTGCGGATTAACAGTAGTATGTTAATCATGCCATTAAGTCGTGTATTAATAGGATGATAATCAGGATTTTGACGACTAGCAAGCATTTCTGTAATGTTCTCTCCGGAAAATGAAGTTTGAAGGTGCAGGCTGTGATACTGAATATTTATGAAACACTCAGGGTCCACTTGAGGTCACTTATTGGAGTGATCAAGGAGCGGTCAAACAATAAAAAGAGGATTGAGTTTTGCTTAAGCGAAAGTGCAGTGTGCAATATTAGTGTAAGTTACAATTATTCACGAATCAAAGCTAAGAATACCGCTTTATTTATTATTAGGTTTCCTTTTAAACTAATTTTTATAAATGAGCTGTGTGTTCCAATGGTTAGTTCATTTACGAATAGCAATATTTTTTGCTAAATTAGAAATGAAAATTGGTGACTATGAGAATGAGTCAAGGCCACTATCACAGTGAAGATGACTTTTAAGGACACTACTCGTTTTCCAGTTGTTTACTTGCACTTGAACCAAGAAAGTTGGTCTCCAACTTCCTTGACTTGAACACGTGGAACACGGCTCTGCAGGAGCCTGTAAAGTAAGGTGCACTTGCGGACATTTAGGTGAAGAGAGCCGTTCAAGGATCCATCATGTATATCTGAAAAGGCTCATAATGAAAGCTCGTTCTTTTATTTTGATACAATAATTACGTAGAGGAAGGGTTTTTTTTCATCCATAATTCCTCCTTCCTATTATTAAAGTAGATTTTACGATTTATGTTACATTCATGTATTGGTATGCACATTCATTAACTTACCCACAACAGTTTTTTGCAAAATTTCGGATCAAGCGACTTGCATTTGTCTTATAAACTTACTGTGTGGGCTGAAGTGCTCTATTTTAGGCATTCAGTTCACTTTTTTCCATTTTTTATGATCACTCGAAATGATTTTTTTAATATCTGCACAAACAAATAATTTTAATATAATCCCATGATGTGAATAAATCCAAAGCTTATATGTCATGTACATGTAAACTGTCATAAGTGTTTTCAATTCACAACGTTCATTATCTTTTTGCTTTCATGAATAAACAAACGCTACTCTTACAGACATTTTGCACCATATTTCAGAGATAATGTGACTTTTTCTAATTTGAAACCCATATAGGACATTCATGTTTTATTCTCTTATTCACGTTCAAAAATGTTCTTGTTAGGCTTGTGTAGTGCAAAGTATCATATCATCTCTTACGCTCTAGAGCAGAGGTCTCCAAACTCACCAGTCTTAGGGCCATACTGATTACTCCAGTAAGTCCCGAGGGCCAAAACCTTTTTAATTTTACTGCCATCATCCCTAATTTCTAGAGTAGTCGCCGAGTACGCGGTCGGATTTAACTGTCGCGGGCCGGATTGATCACACTGGCGGGCCGGATTTGGTCCGCGGGCCGTAGTTTGGAGACTCCTGCTCTAAAGTGTGTTATGACAACCTCACCTAGGTGATTGATTTCACGTATTTTTACAATTAAGTTGTCCTTGGGAACCGTTGTAGAACAATCGTTTTCATGTTTCTGACTCATGTAGACTGTTTGGTGCCTCTATTACTAGCATGGAAATTTCTGAAATTCGTGGCGTGATGAAAAACATTTTCTCTGAGTCCCTCGATTGAAATACTAGTTTATGCTGACTAGTTTACGCTGATATTTGCGCACATGCTTACTTGTGTTTATTTGTACGTGTGCACGCTATGTGTGCGTATATGGGTGTATGTGTCACTACCTAACACATCATTTCTCTTCATTATTGTAAAGCATTTATAAAAAAATATATATATATTTGTTGTGTGATCACCCTTACATAATAAATAAGATGCTCATCAACCAGTGACCTTTTCGTTAGAATGTTTAATCAGAAATTGCAAGCTGCAACACATACTGAAAGAGCAGTTACGAACCTGCTTCACTCGTTATCCTATATTTCACTACATCTCGCAACATTTTTGTAGAACGCATATGTATTATGATCGCCTAGATGCATAGATATGTATTTGTGCATGTGTGCGTGTTAGGTGTAAGGATGTGCGTGGGTATGTATGAGCATGTATATGTGTATATATGTACATGTATATATGCACATATATAAATGTACATATATACATATATGTGTACATGTATATCTGCACATATGTGTGTACTAAACTAACAACTAGCATTTGAACTAGAGATACCGGTCTTTTTCTGTTCACTCTCAACTTGTAACATTACCTAACTCGTCACCTCTTTATTATTGTAAAACATTCACGTAAAAAACTATAAATTTGCTGTGTGATCACCCATTCATGTTTAAATAAGATGTTTATCAACTAATGACCGCTATGATAAAAAATTTTAACTAGAAAAACAAAACTTTTAATTTTCGCAATTCTCCGGCTTGTTTTTTTCATGCTCTCTCGAAATGATATTTTTGAACATCTGCCGAAACAAGTAATTCTAATCTTATTTCCTGACGTCAAGAAATTCGAACCTCTATATCATGTACATGAAAACTGTTAAAAGTGTTTTCACCCCAGAAAAAAATGCATCGTCGATGAAATTGTGTTGCCTCTTATAATTGTAGTTACATATTTCATCAATTATGCGATGTTAGGAATACATTGCCCTCAATCATTTGTTTTCGACTTGTGACATGGGTATGTATCATGTAAGTGTTTTTACTTTGAGATAAAATAAAAACCAATGATGTACCATCTTTTTTGTACTATCATTATGGGAAATGAAATGTTTTTTATGAACACAGCACAATGTGTACGTTCACGCATCGACGATCAAAACTCTGCCCATGTCTAGCTCTCCCTGTTACCTGGAGGAACAGTATTTTAGGAAACGCATTAAGAGTGCTCGACAACGCTGTGTTTTATATTCTTAAAAATGAAAATACTTTAGGCTGTTTGAAACAAAGTTAAGCAGATCTCCACGATCGAAATGTTTGCCGGAAAATTCCAGGAATGTTTTAGAAGCGGAATCAAAGTTTGCTGCTGTGAGTGCTCACTTTGCGCTCTTTATCGAAAATGATGAGTTGTTGAAGCCAAGGAAGCATGCATTTTAATGCTCAAAAATTAGCATATCGTTTTAGTGTATTTATATTATCCAAAATATAGTATTTATGAACTTTTGTGAACAATTTATTTCACAATTGTTAACATCGTTGTTTTGTAGGATGATTCTTTCTGATACAAACGCCGTGTTCTAAAATGTATCTTTCCCGCATTTCGGTAGTTCTATCAAAGTTTCTCACTATGAGTGATTGTTGAGGAAAACCACAGATTGAATGAATGAAAAGGTCAAAAGCAAGAAAAGCTCTGAAAAACTTCACTAGTATAGTCACAATTTTTGCTCAAAAACCCATTAATATTCTCTCGTAAGTTTTTCTCCAACGCCTTTACAATTTCAAGGAATAGGAACAAGGTCGCGTCTTCATAAAAGCTGATTCTTTAGAGTGAAATTGAGAACCTTCCCACTGCATTTCTGAATAACAAATGACTAAATCCGTAAATTCACGTCTAAGGAATGGCCTCGGCAATGCTGGCAAAGGTAGTTAAGAAGTTCAGATCAATGAAATTAGATCCATATGAGCGTTTAGCGCAGTAATAACGCTCTATTGGAGAAAAGAAATCTTCAGTAATGTCCACTTGGATATTTTATTGTTTTCCTGAAGATGCATTTGAGAAAGAAAATAGATGTTCGTTCAAGCGCTAGAATAAAATAAAAAATGCTTGAATTATGCTGCAGCTCCCCTGACATCCATGCTTTAACGATTGCAAACTTTTCAATAGTCGTACAAACGTGTTCTCTGTGCCGAATAAGTCTATTTTTAGCTGATCCCCAAAGCTATATGGATTTGTTGGCAAGAAATTATCTGTACTGAATGAGTGTGTGAAATCCTCCCTGTGAAATTCATGCTAATTTTGTATAAAAACTAGATGAACGATTATTTGGGAGAGAAAGTCACGCACTTTCCAGTTTTTGAAAATGAAAATTATCAACAATTTAGACAATTTAAACAGTCTAAACAATTTAAACAATCTAAAAAATTTAAACAATCTAAGCAATTTAAACAATCTGAACAATTTAAGCAATTTATTTACTACAGGTGATACAGAGGCAAATTGTTTCTTAAGTCTAGTACAATGGTCAAATTTGAGTATAGCTACCTGTGGGCCCAAGTAAGTTGAGCGACTCCTAGGGCATCCTACCATCAACGTTATTCTAGGTTGTACAATAATGTTTAACCTAGTTACGCATTAGACTGATCAATGAGATAATTAAATCGATATTGGATGCTTCATTTTACAATATAGTTCATATGGACTAGATTTAACAGTATATTCGATAAACGATTTAAGAGCAGACTGAAGATCGGCGATATTAACCATGGCAAATTACCTAACCAGGACCAGTCATGTAGGTGACAAGATTTGACTTGGTAATCTTACACGACTAGTATTCTGATAGGAAATGACACTCAAGATTTCTTTTGAATACCTTGTAAGAATTACTTTCACGGATCTCCGCAGGGATTGAGTTCCAAGTTTTAGTTCCAACGAAGAGGATGCTGTGTTGCGACCGGGCCTTTGAATAATAAGGAAGCATGAATTTACTTCTATTTCGGGTTCAATGGTCGTGACGACCAGTTTGTGTAGTTAATAATTGTTTTAGGTCATTGTCGCCATCATTGGTCAATGTTTTGTAAATGAAATTACAGATGGAGATTTTGTAGAGATCCGTATGTCAAAGTATTTGTAAATTTTTGAATGAATCATTTGTATGAGCATTATATTCTAGGTTCTTTACCGCTCTGATGGCTCTTTTTTGCAGAGGAAAAATGTACTGGTTTTATTTTTATCAGTTCCGTGCCATGCTTCTATTCCGTATTACATTTATCGTAAAATGAGCATTCGGTAGAGCATTTGCAAAGCTGTTTCAGGCAGGAAATTTTTAACTTTATTTAGGATTCCGATGGATTTTCATAACTTAGAACTAATATGAGCGATGTGCTCTTTGAAAGTCAAATGTTTATCTATTATGATGCCCAGGAACTGACATGAGTTAGTTTCTTCGATTTCACCTTCGCCAATTTTAATGCGTGGGAGAAATTTATTTTTCTTGTATGAGAATGTAATATATTTTTTTTTATCGATATTAAGGCTTATTTTATTAGCTTTAAGCCACATTGAAATCTTCTGGAGTTCATTATGTAAACTCTCCGCAATCAGAGCGGGATTTTGGTTCGGAAGGACCGCAGAAAGCGTACTGTCATCGGCAAAAAGAATGAATTTGAAAAGTGATGTAGATTTAATAATATCATTGATATAAATTAGAGATGGGAGAGGCCCAATAACAGATCATTGTGAAACTCCATGGCTAATTATTTCTGTGGGTTCGATTTTGCATCGTCAATGACAACGTATTGCTTCCGATTTGTTAGGTACTACAGGTACTATCGTCTGAACTATATGGAATAATAATTTCTGGGTCTTTGTTGTTATTCTTATATGTAGCTAAAATTTACATGTGATTAAAAATTTTGTCTTATTACGTTTATAATTAAGTCAGCTGATACAGATATCCATAGGAAAGGAAGACTCCCATAAATTGCACATGTAAACTTATTAGTGCTCATTTTTCTCATTAAGGTCTTTATCATTTGACTTAATAATGATAATAAATATAATTGAGACGCAAATGAAAAAAATAAAGAATGAGCGTTAAGATTGGAGTAGCTCCTTGCAGTTACTTTTTAAGCCAACACATTAAAATATTGCGTTACAGAATGATTGGGGACTGAAGGAAGAAGACAGCTTGAGGGCGATGACGGTAGACTTTATACTCGTACTATACATACGTACAGCGTAGTTTTGTTCGTTGCGTAGGTATGTTTGCGCGACATGAGAGACAAGTGAAAAGGCCCAAAAATTCACTATTTTACATTTCGATTTTTTTCACTGTTAATATTGTAGAATGATAAATACAAAATACTGTGAGTAGAACATGTTTCGTTGCTCGAGACGGAGCTTGAAACGATAAGAAAGCAAGTAACACCGCGAGTTTTCGAAACAAGCATGCTGAGCTTCAGCATTCAGAAGAGCCTTTTTTCGATTTCGTGATTATTCATCGCTTATCGGCCTTTTGGCACAGTAATGTAGGTTTGGTACCTGAGGCCTTGTGAACTTGAGCACTGAATATTTGTATTATTTTCCTGCGTTTTCCACAAAAAGTTTTCCAGTTAGTATCATTTCCATAAAAGTTAGCATTGTTTTCGTAACTTTTTGATAAAAAGTTTACCTTTCTAACATGAGAAAAATATGCCAGAGCGTGCTGTAGAGCATGCGCGTTGATTTCATTACCGGACGAATTTCATTACCGGACAGAGGATCTTATCGATCTACGTAAGCCTGGCGTGTGCCTTTTTTTGGTTGTAATTTTTCACGTCGTGAGAAGCTCAGTGTTCACGGCTACTCTTGGCAAGATTTACATAAGATGCACAGGTAGTTCTCAAGTCAACGGCAGGAAATAGGAGTCAGCTTACGAGATAAGAATACAAATACGAGAGATTATAATCGCTGAGCACTTTCCACAACTCACCCGTTGTGGCCATGAGCATTCACTTCTATCCCCCAGAAGGTCAGACAAGTCACCTTATCAGAGCAGTTGTAAGAAACAGTGTAAGTGTAGGATTTGTTTAAGAGCTTATATAATCTTACACTTTCGTTGAGAAGTGAGAGTAGAATGACACTTGGCACAACATGGTGTGCTCTCCGATTGAATACCGCCAATGTATTCAGGTTCTTGACCCTTCTTTGCGGATGAGTTAAATGGTCTCTTGCTATGATCTATTGAGAGTCATAATGACATGCATAGACAAAAACTACTTTGACAACGGGTTGCCATTAACTAGGCAATAATGAACACAGTGACGTGGAATTTGTTTCACTCGTCGGATACAAATCATTAATTACACATGCAGTCGTATGAAGCCCTGAATTCTAAGAGATTAAAAACTTGGCTGGTTTTGTAAAATTTGTTTTTGAGAGGGACTGTCTATCAAATCAAATGTAATAAACGTCGCTTTACAGTGTTAAGAGGAATATTTCTGCGATAACATTGTTGACGAGATACGATGCGCATAGCATGGAATAAATAAGACTACTTGGATTAGATAACCATGCTTCAAGTACGGCAAAAGACTTTATGTTATGAAATTTATAGAATTTGGTGACATAAGAAAGACTAGCAAGTTTATTGTTCAACAGTCATACAAATGTTCAACTGAAAACAATGAATTGAAGTATGTTTAGCGTACTATTATTCAAAACGCACATTGAGTATTGCTACAAAACTGTATTCAGAACAAGAAATAAGAACCATTGAAGATAATATTACGTACAAAACCTTTGGTAGGTTAATTAAGGAGCACCTAACCTTTACCCAGTTGTTTTGTAGAGCATAATTCAGAGAGCATTCGACTTTTTTATTAATTAATTAACAAACATTCGTTGCAACCTGCAAAGATTTGAAGGCTGTCATACAGCAACTTGAATCTTTAGTTCTTCTTGACGACTTTTATTGAAACCGAGAGTTGCTGAGCCACTCGAATGCATCGTTACAATTCCACGCAGAGGCTTGCACCGACATGCGTTCTGAGTGGAAGTCATTTTGACACGTCTGCCGACACACATTGCGTTCAGTTGCTCAGTTCAATGTTTGCTTTTCTTGATGTTTTGTAATGGTTCTAGGCATGAATCGTATTTCAATGAAATGAAGGTCTTTGGTACACGCTAGAGAAGAGTTATAACAAATTGTGTGACTACATCTACAAGTTCTCACTCATGGAATTGAGTGTTCTATGCAATAGGAATTCATTGGTCACTATTGAAAGCATGATAATTGCATGATCACTCAAATCTTTTACACAGCTGTAGAATTCTAAAAAAAATATTTTCCTTTTATCCAATATCTGAGTGGATGACAATGTGTGAACTATGCAATGCTTTTATCTGGCAGAATGAATTTATTGCTTGTTTTGTATTTTTAGAGTCGATTTTAATATGTCCCTTCTCTAGCGATTCAATTTCTTACTTCTTCTATCAATTTAGGCAAAGCTGATGAGGAGTTTTGCCATTTTGCTCCGTTAGGAACAGTCCCAAGGGTTACTCACTTCGAAGCATATGTTCGTTTAATTGCTTGTTGAAGACGTTTCTAATTGAGATAGAACAAAATTTGCTCCAGGAGGGTTCAAAACTCTTTTAGTGTATTACAGCAATCTTTGTCTCTTGACCGTCATTAGTGAGTTATGACAAATGTTTTTTATATTTCGTGCTTTGAAACAATTATTGTATGAATATTGAAAAAAAAATTTGTGAAGACATGATAAGGAGCAAAGGTGCTCGTTGTTAAATACATTTTCTTACACCTTCAGTACCTTCTCGTTTACTACTATCGAACTTGACTATGATGATTGCAGAATAATTTAGTTTTGTGAATGTATAGATTCACAAAACTTCTGATCAGAATTTGTAAATACAAATGCACACAAGTCAAGTTATTGTAAAGAATACTTTTTCAAGAGCCTTTTTTAAACTTATTTTCAAACGTGGTGAGCCACGGAGGTGACAGCAGTTGTAGGAATAGAAGAGACAACTTTCACCTCCCTGCCTATGCGGTGAAAGTCTCCAGGGATAAGAACTGAGACAAACAGTGGACTATAGACGCATCCTTTTAAGTGCATTTGCTTGTAATCTTCATTGCTGTACATGCCAATGTGTCTTAAATAGGTATTTATCTGTAGGTCTCCATGTCCCTTGAGGGGCCCGAAACAAAGAACGCACAGCAACTCGCTGTCAGAAACTCACATTAGGACGACACGTACGTTAGGTCACTCATACAGGGCTCAATTGCTCACTGTACACATTTTAAGTACACGCGTTTTACAACTACAAATACGAGCTCTATGAAGGTAAATCACTTGATGTGTTTACAAGAGCTTCTCACAAGACAGTCCTTATCTTTCTAGAGCGACCGAGAAAGAGGAAGCGGGTCAGTGCCGCCAACAGTTTCGGCAAGTAAACACAGCGCCAAGTGAGGCATAGCCATCGACTGCGGTGACCGCAATGGAAAATGGGATTTCAAAAAGACTTCACGTCAACTGTGAAGCTATATTTCCTTAGAATCCAGTTTCGGTGAACAACGAAACGATGTTCCGGTGTATTTTGTTACGTTTAATCTATTAATTAGTTATAGTCGATGCTTCACATCTTTATCGAGGGCAACAAACAAGAAGTGTTAAGGTTGATAATGCTAATGTAGCTTGAGAAATTCTACTATTGTTTTGTTATGTGCTGTACAATGTGCAAGGTGCTGAACTTATTCCGGCATTCAAACTTGATTTCATCCCTACTGAATACGCCAGTAACATATTTATAACTTTTTCCCTCGTTTTCGTAGTTACTCCAACCAAATTCGATGCTCTGTCCGCACCAGGCAGAATGTAATTTGTGTTCCAAAATTCTGTGACCTACAAAATTTTTTGTAGATTTTTCATCTAGAGGATGGCCACAAATCCAATGGCAGACACGATTTCAGATACTGAAAAATTAGGGTTTTCTCAACTAGATGTCACACCTAAACAATATTTTCTCAAGTTTTATTCTTGTGTTAAGAACCTGAAAGTCTTGAAATATTTACATCATCTAAGGCTGTCAATATACTGGTAATGGAATTTTCCTCTCTTGATTTTGGTAGGATTTTTATTGGATGAAAAATGCAGAAAACAATACAGAAATCAACGCGAGAGCCGGTCTACTTCTTGAGCTATAACATCATGCAAATGATGCGCATTGAAAATGAACGGAGTAAGTAAGAAACAGTAAACAACTGTAAAATGTAAATGAGATTATAATAGATTAAATACTCTATTGAATACTTGAGGGATTAAATGCTTGATTAAATACTTTAGTCAATGATTTGCTAGATAGTTTTTGTTCCGATAAAACTAGAGCAATAATGATGATAAATATGTATAGCGAGTGCGCTATATGGGGCTATTTTAATCATCACGATATAATCTTTTATCGTTTTAATCGATAACAGATCCAGTTGTCGATAATCGTAGTCGTAGAAATATTAAGAGAAACAGGAAAGTGAGTTCGTTAGGTAGGTGTTCACTCGCTTCGAGACTGGGCAATAATCCTTTTTATATTATTGCCAATCTTGTTGGTCTGTTTAAAATCTTGGCCGGTAGGCCTATCTCTTACAGAACAGATCTGGGCATTCTCGAATCTCGAATCGAATTCTACATATTTACAAAATGAAACCTACTCTGAATGACACCCAAAGTGCTTTCCCGCTTCATGTTGCCCACACATAATTGAGTTACTCAGTTTTTCCTTTACCTTATATTTTCTTTACCGTTGTTCGTGTTTTTCAAAGTTTTGATTTTTTATAGAAACTTCACTATTGTATTATTTCTTCCCCTTTTGGTTTCGTACAGAGATTTTTGCTGAAGATGGACAGTTAGTCCGAAAAGTTCAGTTTTATTTGATCATTTTTAATAAAAATGATTTTTCTTGTAGCGATTTTCGCCTTGCTTTTTATTCTCAAGCTTAGAAGCATCAATGCTAGAGTTATTTTAGATTGGATCGAGCGATGGCACTATGTAGTGCGAACGACGGATCTTACAAAACAATTGAAAGCATTGGTATGTTAGTTATTTTTAAACAAAGTTCCATTGCAAACACGTGCGAAAACTTACATGGTTAATTTCGCTGCGTGCCTAGAGAACATAATTCACATGAACAAGTTGTTGTCATGAGTAACATCCATGATACGTAACAACGTAGTCTGCAAACACTAAGCATGAGCTCGTTCAGCGAGCTATACGCAGAGCTATTACAACAGTCATCACTACAGCTTTGCTCGCAGTCAAATAGCCAAAACATGACCCACCGACCACAAAATGATTGCCAGCAAGTTGTGGTGATGACAGTCGAAATAGCTCAATGCATCGCTTACTTCAGGGAAGACGAGCCACTGTTCGTTGACCAATTCTCAGGACATCAACTCGGAAGCTTTTACTACATCAAATCTATTTACCTCATTTACCGCTAACAGCTTATCAAGTTCAATATATTTCTTATCATCACTCAAGAGAGAAAATATACTTGCAGGAAATTTTCTGAGCTAGTTTAACAACGCCGTAGAGGACAAAGGAACCCTTGGGACTAGCGCCCTCAAGGGTTATCGGTGATGCTTAGGATTCCCTTTTATTTACGAAATATTTTCCTGGATGCGTAGAATGACCTAAGATGCATTAGGTTCATTTTGATATACTAGGCATTCCTTTTTTGCGCTAGGTAATTCTTAGTTCTTTTCTGCTAGGAAAAAATTCGTTCACTTAATTCAAGTCTTCTTACTTTCCTGTTAACGATGAAGTTGTAAGTTATCGATGACGTATTGAATTGATAGTGATACAAACGTTACTTTTCCTTATGAAAATAATTACGCTACCTAATACCGTGAAATTTCAAAGTCTTAAACGTATGAATAATTTATGATGGTTTGATTTTAACTATATGGATGAATTATACGACAATAGTGATAAGTGTGCCAATAGTGCCAGTTTTGTTGTATGGAGCCGAGTCGTGGGGTTTGAGAGTAGCTGAGAGGAGGAGGATGGATGTGTTTGAGATGAAGTGTTTGAGGAGCATGTATGGAGTGACAAGAAGAGATAGGATGAGGAATGAGTTGGTTAGGGGGCAGACGGGGGTTATCAAAAAGCTGAGCAGGCGAGTGGATGAAAGAGTGCTTGGATGGTTTGGGCATGTTGAAAGAATGAATGTTGAGCGGCTGGTGAAAAAGATTTATATGTCGGAAGTGAGTGGTATTAGAGTGCGAGGTAGACCACGGATGTGTTGGATGGATGGGGTGAAGCGTGCTTTGTATGAAAGGGGTCTGACTGTGGATGTGGCGAGAGGGATGACTGCGGACAGAAGTGAGTGGGGGCAGTGGATAAGAAGGTGATTTTATTTTTGACGCGGTACTGGGAGCTTGCCCGCGTGTGATGGGGTTGACCTGTCCTGTGCGGGGGGAGGGGCTGCACTCAATGAAGCGGTAGGAGTAAACCAGCTATGGCTGTCGGGCCTGACTGTGGAAGGTGGTTGTGCTGGGCTGCTGCTGATCTTGGCAGTTCTAGTGCGGCCAGTGCTGCCTCTCTCGCATCCTAGTGACTAAGGGTGTTGTTTGTGGCCTGCTGTCGGCTACCCTCCCATAGGGAGGAGAGGCCTGGTATATGTATGTATGTATGTAGTGACAAGAAAAAGGTCACGACAACGACGATAAAATATGACGGTGTAATAATAAAAAAATAGGAGCTCATAACAAACTGAATTCTTTGGCTCAAGCTTCCAGTTCAACGACATTGAATAGAGCTGATATCATTATGAGCGTTTTGAGGGATTTGGGCTTATCATGAATATGAATCGCACTGAAGCCTAGGACGTTAAAATCACTGTTGTTTGTATTAGGGCGCCACTCAGCGTCTAGCGTGTATTTACCGGTCACATTTAACAATAGTTACTCGTTGAATTTCGTTATATAAATGTGCTTGAGACAACTCCAGAAACGAGTACGATCCTACTCACACATTACATTGTCAAACGTTTTTTCTTGGTTGGCTTTCCCTTACGAAATCGCATTGGACCGTTTTCATTGCAAGCGTCTGCTATGTTACTATTCTCTGGTGGATTTTGATTGCCATCGTTAATTATCCCATGTGGATCAAAAGTATTGCCTAATTGGATTCTGAGTTCGATAAACTCTCTCCTTGCATCTTTGTAACCTTTCCCTTTCTCCTTTTACCTATTCTTGTCAAAAATTTCAAATTCATTTTTGTAATATGCTTTTTAACATCTCTGAAGAAATACACTATTCCGTGACAGCCAAACTGTCACGCTCTAAAGACAACTACTACGTTCAAGTGGATATTTTTGCACAGCCGCTGCGCAGTGTCGGCGGTGCCAGCCACGTTAAATGTTGACAGCCCCTTTCGATCAAGGCGACGATTTTAATTGGAATACTTGTATTTTAAGAATTTTCATCATAGATCACAGTTATTTTCTGGTATCAAAACTAAAATATATTTTCATTAAGTTCTTCGAGAGCTCTTCACTGAAAATGAGTTAGAAAACGCATTTAGATGCTGTATAATTTAGGGCGAGAAAGTAGCTTGCTCTGACATTTGAACGGCAAAACTATGAACGTTACGACAAAGTAGAAGGTAAGCTGGGCACTGTTCATAGGATTTTAGCAAGTGGGTAAATGATGTTTAAATACATAAATACCCATATAAAAAAGGCCAGAATGTTTTAATGGTTGCATTTTATTCACCTCTAAATGACACTCTAATTAAGTTGGAAGAATATGATATCCTGCGGGCTATTTGAGACAATTAGATAAAATTGTATCCGAGGCACTTATTCTCTGAAAAATATAGGCAGAATTATAAAAGATGCAATCCATCAGAAACCCTAATAATTTAAGACGATAATATTTAAAAAACACCACAGCCTCTCATTTCCTGAATAGTGAGACAATTTGTACGTATTGATCCCCTGATTATGCATTCAGCTGACCGATTGAAAAACTTACGGATCAATTAAGTGGTTTACTGACGATTATTCACGATTCAAGTGGCCAGTTGACCTCTTCAGTGTTAAAGTTCAGCTCCTGATATTATTTAAACTCCTTCAGTAATCGACAACTCTTCCATCGGATGTAAGCATACAGAGATAAAGCCCACCAAAGGACAGGCAGATGTCGGTGTTACACTCAACAAACGCTCATATAACTTTAACTCGTTGACTGTGATGGGTCGAAAAGAAGTTTAAAATTCACCTCAAACTAAAGTTAATTTTAAACATGAATTTTTAAAAAAGAACATTTAAAAGATCGCGTTTTCATTTAGTTTCTTCTAAGTATGATATTTATGACAATTGAGTTTATGACTGCTTGTCGGTCAACAGTATTATAAAAATCCTCTCTGTGAGCACCAATTCGTCGCATCGCAGTCAAAGTATTGAAGAATATTAAAGCTTCTCGCTGCGACGCTCAGACGCCCACTAGCTACCGTCTATATATACTCTCACTCTATTTCACAAGCGCAGTACAAGATGACGCAAAACCTCCTTATCTCTTCACGAAACCAAATTTCGATGCAGAAACTAGATCACTATCTAAATTCTTTTAACAGAACGTTTAGCATCTTTATTGCGCAAAATGCTTTCTTTCATGACTCGCAATTTTTGTTTCGCCAATGATCTTATTTAAATAATTTATACTCATATTTTTATAGTAAAAACTGATTAAACATGCAAAACCAGCAGTTTCTTACTCAGAATTTGACTTGATATCGTTTAAATAACTTTCCATAAATCCATTGTGTAATTTCTGGTAATAAATGGAACCATCCACCTTTAGAATGATATGTTAATCAAGTTTCACTCATGCGCAGCAATAAGTCCCGAGCATTAAATTAAGAAGCGGAAGGGACGCAATGCACCACTTGAAGATGAACAGAAGTTTACGGAGGTAATCTGATTATAAAGAGATATTTCGTTTAATTTCCTTAGAGTGCTAAAGGGGCACATGCCGTAATTAAATTCAAAGTGGCCATAATGCCAGCACGCAGAGCTCAAATTACTCAAATTATTTGACGGTGATGAGCAGAGTCTCCTTGGAAGAGAATGAACGCAGCGAATCACGCTCTAGCCACTCAATTCTTTTACGCACGGCATCGGTCACAGTATGTTTAATGTGCCGTGAATTTCTGGAGAATCTACATCATGACACTTAAAGGAAGCTGTCCTGATGATATTTAGCGATCTGAAATTTCTGCTAGTGATTAGATATTTAGATTGGCTAAATCAAGATTAGTGATCACTTTAACTGCTGAATATAAATGTGAATAAAATTTCTCAGCTCCTCATCTCATTGCAGCTTTGAAATTTGTAGCTTTCAAAGCGCTTAGGAAAAAAGGTGTTGCTTAGTTGTACACCTTATCGTCCGTATCAAAATCTTTCTACATAAAAATAAGTTTCAAACTCTGTCATTTGAAAATGCGTCTGACAGCTTATCACCGGATTGAATTATTATCAAATACAAATACGCACTACAGATTTCAGAGATACTTCGAAGAAATTGAAGTAACTTGGACGAAGTTTTCTTAAAATTCAACGACGTCGTTCTCACGATTTTTTAACGGTATATGTACGTAGAATTTGTTCTCCCATACGTCGAGTGAATTATATTTAGCATTGATGTACTTGAACCCTTAATAAAATAAATTAAGTATTTGCATAATCAATTGGAGCAATAGTTTATAGAAACCACACTCGTAGAGAATTACAGAATATCAACCTTTACGCTTCGACTCGCCCCGAAGACAGAGACCGAAAAAAACGTGTTAGGAGAGCAATGAGATTTTGTTCAGCTCTTAGGCTGTTGTACAGGGGTCAGACATAATAATGGAACACCTTACATTTTGGAATCATAATCTTTGAACATATTAAAAACAATCAAAACTTCACATATTTCAATGTTTTATTGTTTATAATTGTTCTTATTTGATATTTTATTTAAATTAACTGTTTTTCATAAATGTCTAAAAGAAAAATTTTGTTATAACCTTATAAAAATGGCAGATCTCTCTAACTTTTAAAGAGTCCAAATTGCTGGCCAAGAAACTGCCCGAATGCTTAACGTTTCTAGAGGTATTGCCTCAAAAGTAATGACTCCCTTTGAAAGAGAAGGAAAAACGTCCTCAGCAAAGCACAGGTCAGGCCGAAAGGTGAAGTTGTCTGACAGAGACCGTCGGACTCAAAGTCGAATTGTTATAGAGGATCACAAAACCACGGCTCCTAAAAATCACTGCAGACTTCAATGAACACCTACAGAACCCAGTTCCCACAAAAACTGTTCGTCGGGAGCTGCACAAATCTGGATTCTACGTAGTAGATGCATTTAGAAAACCTCTGCTCTCGAAAACAATTTTTTCGAAGGGGTTAGAGTGGTGTAGAAACCACCAGAATTGGTCCGTCGAACAGTGGAAAAATGTGATTTTCTCTGACGAATCATCGTTTACTTATTTCCGACCTACAACAGAGTGTAGGTTTGGATACAGCCGAAAGAAGCCTTTAATTCAGACTGCCTCCTCCGAACAGCACAACATGGTGGGGGTTCTGTGAGGATCTGGGGTGCTATTTCTTTAAAATCCTCAGAGCCAATGATTTCCCTTCATGGAATAATTAACAGCCTAGACTATTTAGGAATTTTATGCAACAAAGTTCATCCTATGGTTCAAGCACTGTTTCCGGAGGGGAACACCACCTTTCAAGATGATAATGCCCAGTTCATACAGCTAAAATTGTTAAACAATGGCACGAGGAACATTCTAATGAAGTTGAGCATCTCATCTGGCCACCACAATCTCCAGACCTTAACATTATTGAGCACTTATGGTCGGTTTTAGAGATTTAAGAAAGAAGACGATTTCTGACGCCATTGTCTCTAAAAGAACTGGAGGGTTTTTAGCTGAAGAATGGCCTAAAATTCCGTTGGAAACAATTCACAATTTGTATGAATCAATACCTCGGAGATTTGAGGCTGTAAATGCCTCAAAAGGTGGACCTACACCATGTTAAGATATATTTTGGTGCTTTTCTAAGGTGTTTCTATAATATTGTCCAGCCTCTGTAGTTCAGTTCAGTTGCCCTTTTATGCGCTCCTACAGAAGCACTGATGCTCCTGTAGACATCTGCCTGTCTGAACTCATACACTCATAAGGACTTATTTGTGCGTGCTGTTTGTAATTTTTGACCGAAAAATTCTTAAAGCACTTGATAAAGGAACATTTACGTGGTGAGTTTGCTGCCCAGGCAACACAAAAGAGGAAAAATTATTTACTATGGTCAAATACTTAGATTAATTAGTTTATCTAGTGAATTCAATACACAAAGCTGTTCATTTATTTTATTTTATCTTCACAAATAATATAAAGAACCTAATCTTCATGGAATTCGTTCAAGAAATGATGATGAAATGATGCTTACCGTGGCCAAAATATAGTGCTAATGTTCTATCCGCATTCCATCCCTCGAAGGGGCTCGTATAGAGACATTTCATCAAGAATTCATTGCACGAGCTCTACTACAAAGCGAGGCATTTTGGTGATTATAAAACGTGGCGACTGGCATCCGGTACTTCACTGGACGAGGTAATGATTTCATCGAATTCTATTCTGCACTTTTAAGGACCTATAATCATTGTAGAGTATGTTTAAATTATCAAATTCTCGTTGCAATAAAATGTTGATGCAGAAGAATACCAAAATTATACCTCAGTCTGGCTCAGAAATGCCCGCTTCAAGTCGGTCTGAAGGTTTCATCTTAAACAATCAGCGATATTTCATTAGAAGTTAATCGAATTTGATTGATTTTTAAAGAGAAAATCGCTCAGCGCATCGTCATTTCAATAAGATTTATGCAGTCATTAATGAATATTGATGAACTTTCAAGGATATCACAAAAAACCCTAGACAGTAATAACAATAATATACCGAACTTAGTGAAGGCATCATCATTTAGTGTGATGTTGAGAAAACGCTGATTCCCACAAAAAATTCTCCGCACCTAGATACAGCCAATTGAGAAGGATGGCTATGAAATAAGATAAAATTTGTAGAAATCAGAGGTGTTGAAAAACAGGACAGCGGGGAACCGAAAAAAGATAACCCTTAACAAAATGAAAAACTTTCTCTATTTCGACAAAAAGAAGGCCTACCCAACTCTCAGCTTTGGACTTCACATTTTCTCAGTGGGAGTACCAATTCCCATAAATAAAATGGTTGTATCCTCCTGAAAAGGAAGAGAACGAAGAAAAGCGACAAGTTACACAGTTTCAACTTGAGTAAATAGGGAATTAATAGGGAAAATTTGTTCACACATGAGATATTCAGCTCAATAAAGAGCAAGCTTCGAGTAGAGAAAAAGAACGACTGAGGAAAAATAGCAAAGGAGGCATGAAGACTAAGAGAATCAAAGTGAACACATAAGATAGAAATACAAAGGTCTGTCTGCGTATAGCTGAAGTAGCCGAACAGTATCTGAGATACAGTACGATCTATAACTGAGGGAACCTTGTCAATAATGCAGAGGGTTGCTCATACTCATAGGGCTGGCGGAGAGGAACCAAACTTGTCGTTTACTTGCTTTTTTCTTTGAGCTCTGTTTACCAGTTAGAGGTTAAACTTTTGATCTTTTCTCATACTACCTTAGTTTCAAATAGCTTTCATATTAATTCAAATTCGTTTAGTGTATAATCTTTGTACTGTTTTCTGGTCAATTTTAAAATTTTTGTGATTGACATTCTTTCTATTTAATGTATTTCAAGGTATTTTCCACAATATTCTCTTAAACAAACATTTTTCACTCTTATTAAAAACTGACTTGAAATGTTTTGGTCAAAAACCCATCAGAATCGGAATTTTTCTGGAAGATACTGAAAATGAAAGTGAACTATTCTTACACAAAGATCTTAAACCTAACACATATGGCTGAATGCAGTCATCTCATCCAAACACCCAAGAACTTGGAGTTTCACGTTCTGTCTCCAGGCACATCCAAGTTGAACTTCAGTGTTCAGTGCCAGTAACAACACTTCATTGCGTTTACTACCCGATAGAGTCGGGGTGTACAGTAAAAGCTCTTAGCTTTCAAGAAAGACTTGACCATTCAGATGTGCTGGTCTCATGCTCCTCACCAATGGAAAAAGGTTCATTTATATAGAGGGCGCATACAGAGCTTTCATTTTGAAAACGTTTAAGCCACAAGCCATCATCAGTGCTAAATTGTTGCTGTAAAAAATACAGTGAAGATAGTTAGCCATTTTCTTATCAAAAATCTAAAACTAGAATATGTGGCTAAATAAATTCATCTATCACTCTAGAAAGGGGAATAGCTAGAGATTCTTTTGAAATTTACTTTAGGTTAAGAAAGTTTGAATAGTGAGTAGGAAATTGCTCTCAGCTACATTTTATAGGTTTTAGATGATTCATAGATGTACAGACAACTTCTTCTCAGTAGTTTTCAGTCCTACGTGAGCATAATTATGTGTCCTGCGGTAAGCATTTCTCTTGTTCTTATCGGCCATCTTTATAATTGCTGCATTTTTGACACATCAGTTCCAGTTCGGAAGCAGGAAGGACTTGAGAGGAGCTACTACCCAATTTCCCAAATTTTTCAAATTTCAATGTTCACTTTTCTATTGCATCTAGAGGAACAAAAATGAATACAGGTATGTAAAATTGAATTCTAAACACATTTTTTCAATAAAAATTTTTGATTTCGCTATAGAAAAAAAGTTATTGGGCGAACATAAGAAAAAATATATATACTTGCGCAAAACTTTTCCCCCTCTACAATTTTTTACGTAGAAGCTCGATTGTGATCTCATTCGACGCGGAAGGACTGTAGGAACATCAAAACGGTGGATTTTTTTGAAATTCGAACCAGAAATAATGTTATTGTTACACATGTCCAACAACTGCAATTTTCTATTGCGAAAATCGAAAATTTTTATAGAAGCAAATGTGTTTAGAAATGAATTTTACATATCTGTATTCATTTTCATTCCTCTAGATGCAATAGAAACGTGAACAGCGAAATTTGAAAAATTCGGAAAATTAGGTAAAATACAGGGTAGTTGCTCCCCTTAAGTGAGGCTTCGTAGGTACCTATGCATTAGTTGCTGCGTTTGAGCTCAGCGAAGCCTGAGGTAGAAAACACCTTTGCGTTTGAACAAGCAGCTGAAGTTTCGTGCGACACAATGTATGGTGACGGAAACTGAGCTTCAACCTTTGAAAAACTTAGTCATAATAGAGCATCCTTCTGAACGAAGGAAGAGGTACGTAGGATATCTAAGCTGTAAAGCTGAACTTGATATCGAAGTTAAGTTTAGAGCATTCTACTAAATACATACATGAGTACATTCCATGACGCTTCGTTTCATGACAGCAATGCCCTGTTGATAACAGCTTGGAAAGAACAGAACTGCTGATTTTCACAGCATTTAGCGTCTTCGTAGCGCACATCTGGATGCGTATTTTCATTCAAGATGAGTTGTTAAAATCTACACTTCCATCAGTAGCGCTGCAACTTCCTAAATGTTTTGAAAATTTGATCCCGGATCGCAGCTGGTCAAACTCGGGCGCGGAGAATGCAAGCTGCCGCTCGATGCTCACTCGAAGGAAAGCTGTGATTTGAAACCTGGGTGGCTAGAATTTTTGTAAAACTTAAATGCTCTCAGTTCTATTATACTCTTGGACAAATATGATAGTTTACTTGCCAACTATAACTGCAGAATATACTCT
Source organism: Platorchestia sp. MABIK (assembly GCA_014220935.1). Taxonomy (NCBI): domain Eukaryota; kingdom Metazoa; phylum Arthropoda; class Malacostraca; order Amphipoda; family Talitridae; genus Platorchestia; species Platorchestia sp. MABIK. The sequence goes on along the minus strand of JACJUY010005688.1, from coordinate 14,760 downwards.
ACCATTTTACTACAGTAATTTATTTACTGTCGACTTTAATCAATTTAAATTTCTAAAAAAATCACAAAGTCTATAACATTCAACTTTAATTTTGTGTTATTTTAATGGAGTGACAGGCGAGATTTTGTCTCAAAAAGTTACTTTTTTCTGTTCTTGAACTTTTGAAATCCTTGCCAAATACGCAATTATCAGGAGTGACATTTGACGGGTCAAGTTTAGATGACTCACCCTTCATTCAGGATATCTGTTTTTATCTATTGAAGGATTGGGCATGAAATAGGGATAGGTTGACTAGTAGACCGAAGACACTGCGAAAAATTTGAATCTTGCGAGATCCGTTTGCTATTAGAATGAGTGAGATTCTAACAAATTTTGCACACGCCATTATTTCGGGGAGGAAATGCGATTGTAAAACTTTGATGCACTATGGAGACGCACATAATGTAGTTCCGCGCAAACATGTCCCTATCGTATGCTACTAAAAATACTGTAGGGTTCTTTGTATTCTAACGTGTATCACTGTAAAAATATCGATGTACGTTGTAATGCTTTTCCAGACGAAGAGCGTAAGCAGCCAGCCCTACCGCCACGACTGCATTAATCGAAGTCGTTGAAAATCCGATTCTTGGAGATTTACACTCTGGACAGCGTAATAAGCGTCCAGGCTACGAGTCGCACTAACGTGGTTAACATAGAAACACCCTCAAAATGCTTTCGCCACAAAAATAATCATTTCTTTGAACGCGAGAAGTATGCGAGTGCATTAGCGAAATAGGGTGTCAGCTCCCGAGGCACAGAGGGAGGGCTCGTGGGGCTTTTGTTTACTGAGGTCACTGTGGGCCAGCACTGCTACTTCTGCTTCGGTCGATGCTGCTTTGAGGGCGTGCATACGCGCGCTGCCTGGACACGCAAGCGACGTGCACGCCGTATACTCTGCATGCGGCACCTGCTGTGATCACCAGAATTACGTTCCCGGTTGACAGACACGCAATGTGTGAGCTGTGTAGTCTCGAACGTGCTCTCTAAGTAGCATGTGTTGAGGGAATAGTGACTGCCGAAGTGGTGAGGCAAATAAAAAGAACACACTCTTTATAAATAACACTGCACTCCCTTTTTGGAGAAAATTTTGCTGTTAAATGAAGCCAGCACGTATATTTTTGCACCGAAGTGACTTGGTATGATGCTTTAAAAAATAGCTGTCGAATCAAGAGACGAAATTGTCAAGCAAATAAAATCAACGTTATAATTTGAAGGAGTTATAAAGTCGAACGTTTTCGTGTCATATTCTAGACAATCGGTTTCCGTAAAATACGCAAATTTCAGTTTTTTCCAAAGAAGCAGAGTACCAAGCAAACAGCGAAACAGCAGCTTTCAAGTGACGCAGAATTAGCAGAAACATCTCAGGAATACAATAATTATTATTGTATAGTGAGTACACTAATATGCGTGTAAACAACTTGAAGGAATTAGCAGGTACCTACAGATCATGAGCAATAAAATATTAGTTACCTCTTACGTCAGACAGCTATGGAACACATAGCTCAAAAATTAAACATGTACTTTCTACAAGCACCAGTCGAGTAGCAGTCTATTGCAAAAATGAGATAAGTTCAAACCCTCTTCGTTTATTTTGCTGTGAGGTGGCTTTAATTTTTAACTATGTTTAATTAAAATAGTGAACAACTCTGGGACGGGAGAGCCAGAGTACTCAACAGACATGAAGGTAATAAATACATTATGAGTTGGAGCAGTGACCGAACGTACATAGCATTGGTCATACGGAAAACATTTCGAACAAAAATTTAAAATAAAGATAAGAGATCAACACTGAGGCGCAGCATCTCCCGTTCTAACGTGATTGAAAAAAAATGTGTTTCTTCTCATTTACAATACCGAGTAGGTGTTGATCTATTAGCATGCTTTGATATCTTACAGCGCAATATGTTGAGTACACTTCGCAATGCCATAATCTGGACGACTTCTGACTTCCCTAAGTCAACAGCACTATTAGAGGAAGTCGAGCTCGGGATATTAAAATTAATTTATAATTTGTCTCTCACAATTTACGACTAGAATCGTGTCGCACAATTATCATGACGAAATTGGTTAATTTCAGTGTCATGAAATTTTCTGAACTGCTATTCTCCAAAATTTTCATTTTACGTTTAAATCTTTCAAAAAAGGGCTGAGAAATTCTTGATGTCATGTTCACCCTATCGACCTGAATAAATTTAAAACAAGTAAATTTCGACAAAGTTACGGACATAACATGGGAGCTCACGACTAAATTGAACTCGAAATTGCCGTCACGTCCAATAGCTCCACTGAGAAAGATACCGAAACTCATTCGAGACACTCCAAAATTTAATCTTGAATTAATAATGGAAGATGATCTATTAGTTTAATTAGTTTATTTTGTACGAGTAAGGAAGATGATCAGAAATTTTCACAGAATTTGGACGTGTGACTGTTTATCATATTCTCAAGCGGAGAAAAACAATCATCAAACGACATTAGATTTCTAAAGAAATTTTACCTTTCATAACCATTGAACAAAAGTCGCATAACCGATTTATTTACTTATTTAGCCATTTTAACTCAATTATTAGAGAACTTAAAAGTAACTAGCCGGAGCCTCGTGTACTTTCGTCTTTTAGTAAGATCTTTTGATAAATCACACAAAAATTTGATTGCCGTTTAATTGAAAACCATGGCTACAAAACACTAACACTGACACTGAATTGCTAACTTTTTTGGCAGTAAAATAGGTGAATAAATTATTCTAGATGTAACAATGAACTTGAATGAAAGCCTGAGACATTTAACGTCCAAAGCAAGGTTTTATACGGGAAATTTTGATTAAATTTTTGCTGTTCCTATCAATATTTTCAAACAGTATAATCATGCGACTTCTATCGACTGTTCAGATTAAAGATCCCCAAGGCTTGAATTCATTCTCAAATGTCAAATTAAGTGTTTCAGCCTCATACATGATAATTATCAGGCATGATGAAATCAATTTGGTCGGAATAAGGTTCAATGAATTATTTACTTGGAAATTTCTTTCATAACGACCCTTTTTCTTAGTATAGTTAAACTTCAACACATTATTAACTGCGAGAGCGTAAAGAATAACATTGATAAAATTATTATGCTTTTGAGAATGATGTACTGCTTCAAAGTCGCAAAAAAACATCGCCCTGCAGAAAAAGAAATTATGGTAGAATAATAAAAGTACCCAAAGTACCTCCATGCTTTCGAGAATGCTAAATGGATTTTGAGAATACTGTAGTATGCATATCAGCTACTTTCGAAACACTAATTTTTGGTAATGAATCTTAATTGGTGTGAGGATAAATACCAGTTTACTTTCTTCCAAGTTGTTCTCCTCCTAGCGGAAGCACAGGAATGATATCAAAGAAAGAAGCACTAACTGCTACTGGTCTAAGTACTAGCAGTTACTTGATTATCTACAGGACACTTTCAAGCATAGCAGTACCACATTACTCATATACCAGTGCCTTGATATCTGTGTTATACTCGAAATAAAAGGTCTTGGAACGCACAATGGACCACTCGATTGTTGCCTATAGCCTCTTGCCTTGTTTTCTGTGGTAAGCCGCAGGGAATCTTAAAGTGAATCCAAGTTCCGAGTTTGTATTTTACGAAAAAAAATTGATAAAAGCACGATTTAGGAATGTACAAGCCACATCACTCCCATCAGGCACACTAGACTAATAAACTGCATTTTCATATCGTGGACAACAATCAGTGCAACCTTGAACTACACTCAAGCATGCTGGTTGTCGTTATGTACTACGCGAGCTCGTTAATATTAAAAAGGGTGTGAGCTTATGACAGACACGCAAAAGATGCATGCCTCCATTTTTAGCTCTTTTATCTTAATTTCATGAAGCAAAGCTGCTGCGTGTGAGCGAACCGTAAAGCTGCGCCTACGTGCACTGCTTGTAAGAATTTTGTGTTTAAGAATCATTTCTTGAGATTCAGTCGAGCATGGAGGATTAAAAGCATGCACTGCACAGTGTTTCATTCTCTTGACAACGACCTGAGGACAAAGAGCTTGAAGTGTTAAGTGTTTTATGATATTGATCTCGACTTTGAGGTTAGAGAGCATGCAGCGTTCAGAGCTTAAGTTTATCGAATTCAGGTTGTGATTTAGAGAGACTGTGAGGTCGGAATTTAATGTAATTATGCACGACTTGGGATAATAACTTTAACGATAGTCTGATCATTAAATGAGCATTAAATGACATAGGATCATAAATGATCCCATTTCAAGATTTATCAGAGATAAACAATTCTGGAAATGCCTTTGTACATGATAACAACTTCTCATGCACAAATTTGGAGTGATGGTAACAATGGAATGGATTTAAAATAAATGAGCAACACATTTCTTCTATACTCCTATATTAGAGAAATCGGTACATAAGATACTGAACAAAACATTTTTTAAATTATTTTAATAAACGATGGTACGGAAGACACTACATTCATACATATAACTCAAATGTATTCAAATAGATATAAAAATTTCACTGGGGTTAATTTGAATTTGACTTCGATTAATTTGGATATAACTCTGATTAATTTGAACTTGACTAGGATTAATTTGAAGTGAAAAAGGTATTTTACCATGTACACGAATCATCACACAATCATCAGCTCAAATACTCTTACTAAGAGGAAGAGAAGAACAGAGTAAAATTCGATCACAACAGGTTAGATGTATTAAATTCTACGGTAAAAACGTTGAAGCCAACTTATTATTTTAAAAATTTACTTTCACACAATAACTCGCACGCTACAACACCCGACATTACCACGAAGCACCAGCACTTGACTCCCTACCTCCTGTAGTTTAAGCAGATGGATTATTTCAAGGCCTTGTTGAGGTTCATTAATCTCTCTCTTTCAAACACAGCGGCTCAGCCGCTAGGCTTTATTAAATATGAGTATGAGACTTTACCTGCAGGATATTGTAAAAGTCGTATGAGTGGGTTGAGACTGCTTGGAATAGCATAGGAACTGTTTAGAATGTTTAGCGTGACTTCTTAAAGTAATTATTTAATTGCTCAGAGCTAAAAAAAAACTCCGCTTTAGTCTTCGGGGCATAATTGTTTACATGTTCCGTTAGTAGGAAACTGTCAAATTTATCTCAAAGGTCTAATAATTAACTTCACGAACTATTCTGTAGCAAATTAGAGCTCTATTCAATCAAATCGAACACAAATGTAAAATCGAACATTCAGTTTTGTGATAAACTTCTTCATGGTAAGTAGATGGTGAAACAGTGTTAAACCAAATATCCAGCAATAAATAGCAAATTAAAAAAATTAATAAACAACAGAGAAAGAAAATGAAGTTAGGACTTCACAAGAATTTTTGTACGAAAGCATGAATGATGTTCATTTACATTTGTGTTGTCCAAATCTAGAAAGACGAACATTTTACATGAAAGGAAAATCTAATTCGTGCACGTAAAAATTTTACAGTGAGGAGATGGAAAATTGTTAAATGTGAAACTAAAACTTGAAATCTTCCCTCGATTTAGGTTGACATGAGGCGATGTTGCAGTACGCCTCATGCTTACATACAGAAAAGGCGAATATTAGACATTTGCAGCGACTGAGATGATGAACAGCTCGAACGAACTTCATAGGCGGTACCCATAAGCTTCAATTGATTAGGACCGATTATTGTCTCAAGTTTGAGTTTTCTTGAAACATGGAATTGTCCTTTTTCCATCATGCCTTCAATGGTCTGATCTCCATGAAATGCAGTTTTCCATTCTCTATTCTCCATGAAATGCAGGTTTTCATTCTCTATTCTCCATGAAATGGAGGTTTTCATTCTCTATTCTCCATGAAATGGAGGTTTTCATTCTCTATCCTCCATGAAATGCAGGTTTTCATTCTCTATTCTCCATGAAATGCAGGTTTTCATTCTCTATTCTCCATGAAATGCAGGTTTTCATTCTCTATTCTCCATGAAATGCAGGTTTTCATTCTCTATTCTCCATGAAATGCAGTTTTCCATTCTCCTTGAAGAACATAGTTCTCCACTCTCAATGAAAAATGCTAGTTTTCATGTTTTCATCATGAGGAATGCAGTCTTCTATATTCTCTACGAAGAACGCCCCTTACCACTCACTAAAACGAATGTGATTCCTCATTGATTTCAATTCTCTACAAAGCATGTGATTCTCCATTCTCAATGAGGTATGGAATTCTCTACAAATAAAAGTTCATTCCTTTCACTCCCCGTAAATTGCAGATCTTCTGATCAAATGTTAATATTTGGTTTCTATTCACGCAGTGTCCAAGTTTCAGCGTTTATTAATTGAACATGAATTTAAAATCTTTCATTTTTTATACAAATTTCAATAACAGATTATTTAAATTTCCTCATACAGAATATTTGAAACCTTTCATATTTGGCGTTTAATGTTAGGTTAAAATGCTTGCGCATTGTTTCCAACAGGAAGCAGGCATCCATCTTCCATTGCTTTCTGAAGATTTTTTTGCCACAGGAAGAGAAAGCTTCTTTGAAAACAAAGGTAGGTTATCAATTTCTACGTTTTATATTTTTCCATTTTCATTTTCCGAAAAAAATCGTAGTTGACGAATTAATTTGTTCAAATTTTACTTTAATGCGCTCAGAATTTAGTAATTTGGTTCCCAAGAATCACAAAATGAGCACATTTAAGAACGTTTTACACAAAGGGCATTTTGCTCGATGATGCGTGATTTTCGAGATATAACATGAATTACGTTCAGGTAGGAATAACATTAGATAGTCGGCTGCGTCGTACCTGCGTTGTTGGAACACGCTCAGTATTTTGGGAGGACACCATCAGTTTCGGTATAGCTAAGTTAAGTTAAGTTATTTTAGGTTTATTTAGATTAGTTTAGGTTCGTTTATTCAACTAACCTAACGTTACTTAAGCTAATCTAACCTATCATGACTTCAATACCGTATTACAACATATTTACGTGTCCGTTTCTTCACAGTGATATACGACGTTCCTATAACACCAAAGTTTAATAACTCGAAAATTACGTATCAGCGAGCAAAATATCATTTATGTGAAATGTTCTTAAATGTGTTCCCTTTAGGATTCATCGAAAAATAATTTTAATTTCCGCGAGTGCATAAAAGTAAAATTTGACCCTAAATTTTAACTTTATCTAGCGAACGAGTGAGAGTATACTGATGCAAGATATCCTTTTTGGGCTAACTGATACTTAAAAACATTGCAAACAAACAAAATATTTGAATTAAAATAATTCTTGTGTGATGTATGCTCACCTAGTTTTCCGTGGTATCAATAGCTATTTTCATGGTAGAAAGATTGAGGTGGCGGTAAGTAAGTTTGAACTTTGTGATAGGACTAGAGCTTGAAAAAAGTGATTTTAGATTATAAATAGGTTATAGGAAAAGTTTTAAACTAGATTGTCCTACTCCAATAAAGTTGAAACATAACATGTACATCGGTTCTTCAAACACCTCATGACGAACGCCAGGACGCAATCGAGCCGGTACCTTTGCCCCCAATCGAGCCGGTACCTTTGCCCCCAATCGAGCCGGTACCTTTGCCCCCAATCGAGCCGGTACCTTTCCCCTCAACTGAGCCGGTACTTTTGCCCTCAACTGAGCAGGTACTTTTGCCCTCAATCGAGCCAATACCTTCGCCCTCAATCGAGCCAATACCTTTGCCCTCAATTAAGCCGATACCTTTACCCTCAATTGAGCCGATACCTTTGCCCTCAATCGAGCCGGAAGCTTTGCCCTCAATCGAGCCGGTACCTTTGCCCTCAATCGAGCCGATACCTTTACCCTCAATTGAGCCGATACCTTTGCCCTCAATCGAGCCGATACCTTTGCCCTCAATCGAGCCTGTAGCTTTGCCCTCAATCGAGCCGATACCTTTGTCCTCAATAGAGCCGGTACCTTTGCCCTCAATAGAGCCGGTACCTTTGCCCTCAATCGAACCGGTACCTTTACTCTGTATCGACCTGGTCGCTTTCCAAAAAAAAATTTAAACAAGTGGGAAATTATGGTCAAGTTCTTCCTTTTCCTAAGGAGAGAAACACCGAGCTACCATTAACTAAAATGAAGCATGAGGATGCCTTACGTGAGTGGAATGAACAGAGAAAAACGTTGAAAAACTGAACAAGATGGGCGTTCCAAGATTGAATTTTAAGAGAGACGTTGCATTCGTGGACTGTGGAAAGAAAATGACAAGCCAGTACATGGTAAAATATGCAATGTGACTTAATCTTGAAGCGGTTGCTAGCGAGTCTATGCAAGAAGATGGAAGCTCGGTGTAGATATTTATCAATCCTCCAGGGTTGTTCATGATTGTGATAGTTGCCAAATGATGAAGAATTTGCATAAAATTCAGCGATTGATAATGCATTTTTAAAGTATTAAATTATTTTTATCATGGACTTGGTGTACATTCAAAACATGAAACTTTCTCGGTCTTGAGTTATTTTCAGCTATTCAACCTTTCGTAATTCACGAGGTGCTAGCTAGTCGAAGTTGATACGTTGATTCTCCTTAATCATAAATGACATTTTTACACGCTAAGCAACGTGCCTGCATCGATTTACAAATGAATGACCGAAATTCAAATGAACTGAACATAATATCAATGCAGCTCTTGTGATGTTGATAGGTCTGTGATTTGCAAGTGTAATCATCGAAGGTACAGTGAATTGAGTATTTTAAAATTAATATTATTGGGAGTTTACCTATGTACGCCTTCTAAACTTTTTTACACACCGGTAATTGAAATTAACTTTGAACCCATTTAATGAATTGAAATTTCAACTATGCAGCATTTGTCCTGGTATATTTTTTTATGAGGCACCATCTAAATTCAGAGTGCCATAGTACTCGTACAATAGATCTGGCTATTCCAGTAATCATTTCTGTCCAGGGCATGTATTGTTCCTTCATCTCATATTTTGGAGAATGGGAAATTTACGTTTTTCAAGCATAAGTGTCAGGATGGCTGTACTGGCGAACTTCAGACTTCGAGAACGTGACACATGCTAGTAATTGTACAGAGGAGTGGAAAAACGCATCAGCGGGATCGGAGCGATTAAATTGAGACTTGAAGTGCAACTGGCGGAGTAATCTTTTTATAGTGCGTTTAGTCTACAAGATCTGGAATGAGAGAAGGAGACGTGAAGAAACCTGTCTACGAAAATTAATGATCCTGTGTGTACCCAGTTTAACTTTTTTGCCGAAACCCGTATAATTTTAGTCACCCTGTGCAGAAAGTACACTTGGGCGGTCAAAGCCATAGATGCACTGGCGAACAAGGTAGACTGAGGACTAGTAAGTAGTGCATAGTGTCTATAGTTAATAATTAGTTTCCTAAAAAAAATAAATGCAGTTCGATTGTAATGGAGACGGTTGCAGAAATTGATGTACTTGTTTATTGACTGATTTTTCAGTTTCCCTTGCTGCGTTTTACTGAGGAGCCAATCTATACATCACGGTCGATTGCTGTCCAAAAACTCACGGTTAATGATGACAAGCTGCATGCATGCAACGTTCTCTATTGTTAGTGATGAGAGCAAAGAACTTAGTGAGTGCTTTATTGCATATTTCAAATTATTAAACTACTTTAATGCCGTTGGAATCAACTTGATTGCAAATCACTGCTAGAGTTTAATGAGAAATAGTTCTATGACGCTAATCAGCATCTTCGGTAAAGTGGAGTGAACGTTAGCTGAAGTTATGACCCCACTGAACACTGAACACTATATATTTTGTTGTATAAGTGTTGATTTCAATTTCTAGCTGAACACAAATCAATGATTTTGGCATGACAATTTTGCCTCGAAAAGCTCGCATGTTGATAATTTTACAATTTTTCCCCATTGATATTGCACATAATCACTGGTCTTTAGGTTTTATAGCTAACCGTAGTATACGCTCTAACGAGCACACATCACGCTACTGACCATAAGTAAATAGATTTTTTTCATTCTCTTATCAAAACTTCGAGAAAACTTCTCATTTTTCAGTCAGGAACGAAGCAAAAATCTGTCCACTCTATTTTGGGATGTTACGCGAAAAGTTCGTGCGATCTTATGGAATTAACGAAATAAGATTGCAATCAATATTCTAACATCACAGCATATTGAGATGTTCCTACAGCCTAAAAATATCACGTTACCAAACTACTAAGTTGAGCCTTGAACCGAGCGGTCAGCCCAAGTGCGCTAAAGTGTTATGGTTAGAAAAAGATTTCAGGGTGCCATGCGTCTCTACCGAGCAGTCGTGAAGCATTGCGTGTTCTGCTGACATGAGCGTGCATTTGATGTTCTCGTCGAGAGCGCGTTTAGAAGGTTACTCGTAATAATAACAAAGTCGGATCAGGAACGTAGACCGGAAGGCAAAACACTCGGACCTCAAACGGCTAATTGTGAACCCTCCTTTAATTAACACGGTTGTTACTTCAATATTATTCAGAGCGGAAATCCAAGTTCTGTGGTATCCCAAGACACATGGCGGAACTCATGAATGATTCTTATGTTGTATTATTCCTTTCAGTTGCTTCACCCACCACTCGCACACACGTTCATGCCTAACGGATGCAGCTATGTGAACGAAACTGGTCCGGGGTGAAAATATTGTTACTCCCGAAACTTCAACGCACAATTTTTCTAGCGTACCCTCGAGCTGTACGGCATCATCTTATGCAAACTTCAACGTGTACTGATGCAAATTAGGATAATAAATTAGTATTTGTTTACTAGCATAGTTCAACAAGTAATAATATGATGTATGTATAAAATTGGCAAGAAATCAAGTATCGTATTAGTTCTCGTAATCAGAATTTATTTTTACTCGCATGAGGTTAGGTTCGTATAAGATGATGTATGTATAATTCGAATACAGTGAATGCCTAGCATGCTGGACAAAGTCGAAGCAAAGCAGAGATCCTCAGGTTGTCGTGACAGCATGCACGGGGGCAGCGAACTGCAGTAAAAAAAAGTTTGTCCAATTTACCCTCTTGCTTGGGTGCTGTGAAATTCACGCAGCTTTGAAACTTCCCTTGTTATTAGAAATTATTAATTCGTTCAGAAGAAAAGGACTTCGTGAACTTCAGAGCTTGCTCTGTTTGACTTTCTAGATTTTTTTTCTAGACCATTTTTTTTCTAGAACTCTGTCTGTGAAGTACAACAGCCGCTGCGTGACTAGGCTGACAGGGAACGCGCTTATATGATGTAAATCTATGTTCAGAAAATACTTTATGGTTGGTAACGATTTATTGAAATGTGTTTCTGGGCAGCGGCGGAAGAGATATAGAATTTCAGTGACCTGCTTCTTTTCAAAATGTGCAGCTTTGTACGATCACAATCTCCCCAACGCTAGGTAATATTTACTTCGAGTATAGATTAGGCGGCACTCTTTTGTGCCAGTATTATTAGCGTATATGAAATATCATACATATGTGTTGTGGTAAGATATTTCATTTTCTCCGAGCTCGTTAATGGGCATACTATAATTGATACGGAGGAGTGAAAAGATACGGAGGAGTGAAAACATTGACCTCATAGTCTTAGACGCAGAATTATTTAAATTTACCCATTTTACTTTCAACATTAATTCATGATATCGCTAGTTCCTAAGCTCGTATTTCAATGTAAGTGCTCACTAACTAGTGTTTTCAATACTGCATCGTTACTTGTATTATGTTTTTTCAAGTTGTATTTATGAGCATTATCAAACCTAAATTCAGGAGCAAAGAGAATGCATTTTTCCATGATTTTCTCTCGATCATTTGTTTCGACTACTGACATGGGTATTATGATACCCATGTGTGTATTTCAACTAAGGATATTTAATGTTAAAACATTTTGAAATTCAATGATGGCTTTTGTTTCATTTTTTTTTTTAATAAACCGTTTTTCGCTTTTCTCTCCTTCTCTAGAAGTCAGTAGTGTCGACGGATTTGAATGAATGCGTGTACGTCGAATGGGTTTCCTCGAAATTCTCACAATTGTTTGTATTCTTTTCGTTTCATATAATCCCAGTCTAACTTTTTCACCGCCTGCATGCATGTTTTTCGTCACATAAGCGATTTAATCGCTTAAATCGATTAGGCGGTGAAAAACATGCATGCAGGCAGCGAAAAAGTTAGACTGGAATGATGCTATCAAGTTTTCGGTGATTATCGTTAATGCTGCGGCGTCTCTCAGTATCGAATTCGTTGTCTCACAACTACTACTCGTTCACTTTAGTGTTTCGAGCCCCAGTCTACACTGGAGTAGAATCGCAAAGGTGTGATGGGAACTCCAATAAATACATTCGCCCCTATCCGAGTTTGAATGCTTCTAGCAATGTGAAAATATGTTTCTCTTATTTTCTTTTCCAATTGTTCGACCTTACGATATTTTTCTAGTTCATCACGCGTAAAAAGACGAAGAAAATTACTTATCACTTTTACTAAAACACTCACTACAAAATTTGAACATCGAAACGTTGCTTTTTAGAAATAGACAGTGATATCAAATTTTGTAGTGAGTGTTTTTTTAAAGATGACAAATAATTGTCTTCGTTCCTCTTATTACTTAATACGAGTGCTACTTTTTCAGTCAGAATTCGTTTCTTCTCGAAGCCATTAAAATGAATTATTTTCAAAATTTCTTTTTGTAGACACTTGTTTTCCAGCAGTTTACTTCATTGGAGGAGCAACTTATTGAAGCAAAGCGTCGAGGCGCGTTTTCTCAACTGTACAAAAATAATTTCTATCTTAATTTATCAGGGTATCACGGTCCTTAACACAGAATGCTCACAAAAATAAACATCCATTAGTAATGTGATCCAATCACGCTTAAAATTTCGAATCAAACCTAGATTTCTTCATCATGCGCTATCATAACTGATGGAAGCAAAATTAATGTGTTTAGTGCTGCGTCAACATTGTTGCTTAGGTTATTGCATTATTTGACAGAATATATTGTTCAGAAAATGGCCAATGTTAGGACCTAATTTTCTTAAAACCAGAATGAACTCATAACTTTGCTTGCGTTATCGCCATTTCACTTTGTCTTTTAGATGGTTAGGCAATTCAATCAAGTTGAATTTTAAATTTTGTTTGTATTTCAGTTTAACATTGTACCTAACTAAAGTGCGCTTTATTTATTTTTGAGAGATAAGCTTCGAAAGGAACTTTCAATGGCAAACGGTTGACTTTCGAGTGCGATGTGTTATATGTAAGTATGCACATTTCCGCATTAGTTCAATCCACACGTCTTTGAACTTTATTTCTAATTTCCTATTCAAGAACTTTCCCAGTCAATGCCAGATAGAAGCCCATGTCATCCTCCAGATGCGCATCATTATGTTTCAACTTCAATTTTTCAGTTCTTTCTCAGTGTCCAACTTGTGTCCAAATTTAATTTTTAGTAAGAAAATTAAAATAGCAGAAAGAATTGTTCTCAATTATTTTATCAAGGTTGTAATAAAAAACAGTAGTTTAATACTTATCGTACAATGATCACTCTTGGAAGGTGTCACAACATGAATGGATTTACTTGCCAATGCAGTGTTTTTACANTTTAAATGTTCCATCCAATTGACTTTCGTGTCTGAGAACCTATCATGCAATTGAAAGAGCAACTTCTGATCAAGAGCAACGTTCTCAACACACGAATTGGCGTTTCAAAGTCGGAAGAACCAATCCTGGTCATGAAATTCATTTCACTTTCAAGACTATTGCTTAGGGCATTTGTATATGCATTCTGAGCTAGAGCACTTGTTAGTACCCATCGTTCAAATCCTTACAATTCAAAAAATAATTTATCCGGTTGAACAAAATGTTTGCTATCTGAATTAATAGGAGTTATAATAATTTTAGAGAAGGTTTAAAAAAATTTTACTAACGCCTTTTAAACCATAAGGATCTTGTAGGATTAAGATGTGTGTAGTTGATTGAAATGTGCACTCATGCACCGCACAAAAATTCTTCAATAAACCTCCGCGCATTCAAATTTCGCATATTTACCCGCAAAACAAAACGGTAATTATGTTTGAAGCTCGCGTTGGCTGATACATTTGAAATTGGAAATACTTTCCACTATAGTACGTCAACAACTGCAGACCCACATGGAAAAGATTTATGAGAGCGATTTTTAGATAACAGAGACTGATAAACTTTCAAACATATTGAAATCAATAGCTCTTCATTCCAAGCGGCAAGGAGCCAGATCCTACATCCCTGGAAAAGCCATCTCCGTAAAATGAAGTGAGTTAGCATTTAGGTGTGTCATCAAGGGACTGTAGTATCTTTAGTATTGGAAAGACTAAAGGAATTCTGTCCAGAATTGATGCTTCAGAAGTTGATCATGTTCGTGGAAAAGTGTTATCATGGAGGAAGAAATGGAAATACAGTTTATTTCAAATACAAATGATACAGAAACCATTATTGGCCTAGAAAATGCCTTACCTTAAAAATCCTAAGTTTAAATACACACAAGGGTATAGGAATACTCATGTCAATAGTTCAAACATTTGGATTAGATAATACATGAAAGAGGCGTAGATCCTTTGATAAAATATTATTATTCAAAGCATATTATAACATCTACTCACGAATTATTACGTAAAAACAGAGATATTTATTTAAAATTACTTTATCAATCGCCGGGCTTAAATCCCGCGGGACTTGGCTGGTAATATTAAACAATAACATTCTCATTGATGCAAAAG
>JACJUY010005687.1:4301-35902 GCA_014220935.1 Platorchestia sp. MABIK | reverse complement strand
TTCTGAAAATAGACTCCACCCTAGGTCACCTCTAATGGCTTCTGTTGCTGTCCATTTTGAAGCACCGGACTCCCAGATCCGCCGATAGCACCGGACTCCCAGATCCGGCCTCCAGTAAGCCACTCGAAACGTTGCAGCCTTTAATATCCTACCTGACGACAACGGAGCCCCAGCGGAAGGGCTCACATTCTTGTGTCATTTATAAATATAGTTGTGTGCAGTGCACATTGGCGTACGTCGGGATGACGTCACGCAGTATTTACACAAGAATAGCAGAACACCGCGGTAGGAGCCACCGTACCGGAACTTACTTGCACATCCTCCTCATTCAGCCGTACGCAACCTTGCTGAACAGTGCAATATAGTAGTTCGTTGGAAAGATTTTAAAGTCATTGATAGCGCTCCCAATGAGTTTGACCAACGAATTTTAGAATCCCTTCATATTTTTAAAGGAAAGCCATCCCTTAATAATATGCTTAGTTCATACCCCCTTCAAATAGTAAATTCTGAGAGTGTATTTTTTCGTTTTTTCGTTACTTTCTTGCTAGTTTTTAGGCATAGTCTGACATTTATTTCGCTTTTTGTTGATACAATTGTGTTCGTTTACTATTATGTTATGCTTGTATTCTTCGTAATGTTTGTACTTCTTGCACTTTTTTGAATTCTTTGTTTTTTGCAGAACTGAAAATGGTGCTGGACTCCGAAACGTTTTCGATTTTGTTTTTTCTCAGTTTGAGTAAATATGACTAGTTTTATTGGCACTTTCTTCGCTTTTAAATTTCTATTAATCCTACTAGATTTTAGACAATTTAGACTAATCATCTCTGTGTGTTATAGTTTCTCTTTACTTGTTAAATTTAATTATAAGTAGGAATATCTTTATTTTTATCTTGACCCTGTAGTCTGTATCATTCTTTTTTTTCCGTCACATTTTACTTACTGTTTCTTAATTTTAATGACTGACTATGTTAATATATGCGATAATGTTGATCTAGATTCCAATCATTTGAAATGACTGCATCCAAACCTAAATGAAACTGGAAATTGTAAATACCTTAATATCAAAAAATTCAATGAATCGATGAGAAAAGCCTGCAACGATTTTTCCCTATTATGTTGGAACTGTAGGTCCATTTATCCGAAAATAGATAAAATATCCTGTACTATCACTGAGTTGAACAGCAATATTGATGGTCTTAGTTTCACCGAAAGTTGGCTAGATGACTCATCTAAAGACCTGATTCAAATTCAAAACTATAAAAGCCATCATTCACTCAATAATACCAAACGTGTCGGTGGCATCAGTACGTACATATCTAAACACATGTCTTCGAAAATCATTTTAAATGCAACCATGAATCGGGAACATATTGAGACTCTATTTATAGAACTAACGAAAAATGGTAAATGGATTATACTTGGGACTGTATATAGGCCCCCAACAGCTTGTAACGTCTCTTTCCTGAACGAGCTTCAAAGCATAATATCTCAGTTAACAAGTGTCTATACAATAACATAATAATCTGCGGGGATTTCAACTACGATCTTCTACAATATGAAAGCTGTGAGCAAATCTCAATCTTCATGAATGTTTTCCAGTCTAACTCCTTCCTTCCAATCATCACGAAACCTACACGTGTTTCGTCAGAATTGGGTACGTTGCTCGGAAATATTTTTATGTTAGATCCGGCAGATTTTCTTACCGGAATAATAATTTCTGACTTATCTGACCATTTCCCGGTGTTTCTCATCAAGAAAAATGTCTATAGTCCTTGTACCAGCCAACAGGCTGAGACTTTTTCATGTCGTTGTGTAAAGGAATATAATTTGGGAACAATGCGAACTGTTCTAGAAGAGTCAATGCCATCATTGGACATCTATGAACTGGACAATAATGCGATTGAGATTGATGAAGTAATACTAAATTTAACTGAAATTGTAACGACCCCATACAACCAGTGTTGTCCAATCATCACCCGCTAAATTACGCCGACAAATAGACAAAAGCCTTGGATCACTGAAGAGATCGTGATCAATATAAAGAAACGTCAAGCGTGCCTAGCCTTACTATACGAAGGACGAATATCTAAAGTTACGTATAACAGATTCAGGAATCATGTGACAAATCAAATACGAACATCGAAACAAAACTACTTTACGCGCAAATTTACTGAATACGAAACTAATCTTAAAAAACTTGGCGGCTACTTAATTCATGCTATAAAACGAAAAATAAGGCTACAAAAACAATTGAGACCGTCTTTCACGAAAATGTACACTATCACGAGAAAAAAGATATTGCAACAGTGTTTAACGACTTTTTATAAACATAGGGAAACATTTAGCCGATAGTGTCGTTAACGAACCTACAGACCACTGCAATACATGGACACTGTCCGTGAACACAACTCTTTCTTTTTCACCCCAACTAATCCCTCCGATGTAATTACGTGTATAAACAACTTGAAAAATAAATCAAGTGAATTAAAAACATTCTCGGCTAAAATTCTTTAAGCTATAGCTGATATAATAGCACCATGCATATCTAAAATTATCAACCAATCACTTTCTCAAGGTATCTTCCCCAACTCTCTCAAAATTGCCAGAGTGACCCCTATTTTTAAAAATGGTGATAAAAATTGCATTAATAATTATAGACCTATCTGTGTAGTACCAATTGTTAGCAAAGTAATCGAAAAAATTGTGAATAAAAAGTGTATTCTCATTTTGAACAAAAATCTTGTATAAAAAGTGTATTCTCATTTGATCAAAAATCTTGTATAAAAAGTGTATTCTCATTTTGAACAAAAAACTTTTCCCTACGACAAACAATACGGTTTTCATCCTAAAAAATCGACGACACAAGCTGTATTAAATCATTTGCAATACCTCTATTCTAATATAGATGCAGGAAAGATTGTTTTCTCCGTATTTCTGACTTTCGAAAAGCATTCGATTGTGTGGACAATAACATATTACTCTCGAAACTACACTGTTATGGCATTCGAGGGGATGCCCATGATTGGTTCAGATCATACCTAACAAATCGGAAGCAACACGTTGTCATTAACGACGCAAAATTAGACCCACAGGCAATTAGCCATGGAGTTCCATAAGGATCTGTCCTTGAGCCTCTCCTATTTCTGAATTATATAAATGATATTATTAACCCTTTAGCGGGCAAGTGGCCCGTACGAGATACTTAATTAAGTATTTTTGAACAATTATTGTGCAAAGTTTGATGACGTAAATGACGTGAGTTGGTTTCAACCAATGAGGGAACTCCTTTGCTATCGTTTTGGACAAGTCAGAGTTCGCTAGCCCATGCGGAAGTTTCGCCAGAGCTTGAAAAAGCAAGTAGTCTGTTCAGGCGCGATTCGATTCAGAAATGCGTCGAGGTGCTCCTAAATACACGTTGCCTACGCCAGCAATAATTATGGAGGTAGGTGTATGAAAATCTAATACCACATAGCCAGATAAATGTGGGACAATGTGATTAGTGTGTGAAGTGTATATTGTGAAAAGAAAATGGTGTAAAATGATGATAAACAAAGTGTGAGTCCCCCGGGAACTTTTGCCCGGCTTACGGGGAACTATGTATGTCCCACGCGGGACGTTTTGCCCGCTATAGGTATCTCATTTGACGACCTAAACGTTGCTTTTAATGAAGGTTATCGTGCATTATTTTCATATTTTTAGATGTTTATATCATGCAACATCATTTCAGCCTTCGAACTTCTACTCTGCGTTCAGGAGAAACACCAAACAGCTGGCTCAGTTTCAAAAAGACAAGTGCAGCCACTTCCTGGTTCCCCAGCTGTGATGACAGCGATATCGAGCTGGAGGATGACACCCTGGATGATGGCTTTGACGATGACACCTTAGACCCTGACTTCTACTCAACCTCCCAGATGATCTTTCTCTCAAAACATCAGGTAACCAATAAAACTAAAGTTTCAAAGAGCAGGGGTGTTTTCTTTTGGTGCCTGGTGCTGTGATATCATTGCCATCTAATTTGTAAGCCACAGACTTGATGAAAATGCACGATCAAACCCATGTTCTGCTGTGAGTCATTTAAAAAGGGGGTCTTTAAATGGCGGCAGTAATTGCTTTCCGGTCATTTTTAAAAAGACTAGTCTATCATGCAATTTAAAGGGCGCCAGTGTTTGTAATTCCGTCATTTTTAAAGGGGGCAAGTGTTGTATTGTGGTCAACATGTTCTTCCTTTTCTGCATTGTTACCATGTTTATTTAGCTTGCATAGCTCATTCATGACTGTTTACTTACCACATTGTAATTACCTTAGTTGTTTATACTTTCGTTTACACAGTCGCCTTACCGTTGTACTATTTACTTACCATGTTTCGCGGTCATTTTTCAAAGGAACGAGTGCTTTATTGTGACACGCATGTATTTCCTTTTTCCATTACTACCATGTTTTTTCATTTTGCATAACTGATCCATAACTGTTTACTTACCACATTGTAATTTCCTTAGTTGTTTATACTTACCTTCTAAACATTCACCATTCACTTACCTCTGTACTATTTACTAACTTTTCTATAGAACTATTTACTTACCTCTGTACTAAGTTTGATTCAAGAAACTTGGCATTTTTATTTTCAACAGGTGCTGCGATCAAGGTCAGGCTACAGCCAATGACAAAGGAGGACAGCGGTGACAGTGAAGATGAAGAGTAAGCAACTGCACCAGCTCCCAAGAAGGCTAGGAGAGCCCAGATGATGATGTCATCAGCTACCCTACAATGTTTGATTTTACCCACTGTGCCCCTGATTCTCTTAGATCACCCTTTGAGTACTTTCAATACATTTTCCTCATGGCCCTGGTAGATATTTTCTACCAAACTAACCAGTATGAGTATGGCTGGCAAAAGAACATCAACACCACCTTTGAGATTGATCAGCATGAACTGATGGTGTTTATCGACATCGTGTTATAGATAGAGGTCTGCATCTTGCTTTCAATGGAGGACTACTAGGAAGCCTTTAAGAGAGTGGTCCATGTGGCTAATGTGATATCCTCTAAGCGGTTAAGGTTGATCAGGTGCAACCTGCATTTCAACAACAACAAGAACCTCCATAGCACCACTCACAGCTTCTTCGAAGCTTGTCTGCTCTTTGCTTCCCTGACCAGGCAATTCCTTATGATGATAGCAGCCCCCATGCAATCTTTCGAGAGGTTATTGTGTCCTATAAGGGTACCAGAGCGGAGACGCTGAGATAGTACATCCAGATAGAGCCAGACAAGTGGGGGTATTATCTTTTATGCCGACTAAGTAATGATGGCTTCGTCCATGACATCTAGATGTACCAGGGAGAGACTACCTTCAACTGCCACCACATCATGCTCTACCACGAGGAGTCACGACTTTCTGTCTCAGCCAAGACCTTTCTTGTGTTGGTCAAGACCATCAATTGACAGTATGAATAAACCATCTATGCCGATAACTACTTCACCAGCATCGAGTTGATGGAGTATCTGAAGGATTGTGTGGGTTGCCGGTACGTGGGGACGGTGAAGGTCTACCGTGTTGGCCATGCTTCTTTCATCTCTACATAGGAGCCGGACAAAATGACAAATCCTACGAAAACTCGGCAGCAGCCAGAGACTTCCGCTTCCTCTTCCCCAGCTCTATGTTTTGTGCCATGATATAAAGGAATTTTTTTTTGTATTTCTGTATAATGTATGCGTAAAGAATTTATTTTTGTATATTTTCTCAATTTTTTGTTAGTAAAAATGGAATTTTTCTCTGGGTTTTATTTTTAATGCTTTATTTTTCAGATAATATTCATAAAATTTATTGAAGGTATGTAACATTCGATACCAACATAATTTAGGTCAATTATAAAAAACTACAAGCGTTATATTTGGTGAATTTTTGCCACAACTACCGGGCGAAAGAGCCCGGGCGGGATATATACGGTTATCCCTAGGCCGAGCGAAGTATCCCGTACAGGACTGACATGGTTCACCGTAAGCCGGGCGGGTAGCCCGTACGGGCTCCTTCATTGACGGACCATAGAAGGCAATTATCGCCTCAAATGGAAAAATGTTTACAAATGAATGTATCTTATACATGTAGTTAGTAGTTTCTGACCCTGAGAGGAATTTTTGATATCTCAAGTATTTCTAGGTGTGCAGGCTATAGGGT
Organism: Platorchestia sp. MABIK; assembly: GCA_014220935.1. Taxonomy (NCBI): domain Eukaryota; kingdom Metazoa; phylum Arthropoda; class Malacostraca; order Amphipoda; family Talitridae; genus Platorchestia; species Platorchestia sp. MABIK. The sequence goes on along the minus strand of JACJUY010005687.1, from coordinate 29,731 downwards.
TAAATCTACATCATTTTTCAAATTCATACTTTTTGCAGACGACAGTACGCTTTCTGCGGTCCTTCCGAACCCAAATCCCGCTATGATTGCGGGGAGTATAAATAATGAACTCCATAAGGTTTCATTGTGGCTTAAAGCTAATAAAATAAGCCTAAATAATAGTAAAACAAAGTGTATTACATCCTCATACAAGAAAAATATATCTCTCCCACGCATTAAAATTGGCGAAGGTGAAATCGAAGAAACCAACTCGTGTAATTTTCTGGGCACCATAATAGATAAACATCTGACTTTCAAAGAGCATATCGCTCATATCAGTTGAAAATTATCAAAATCCATCGAAATCCTAAATAAAGTATAACATTTCCTGCCTGAAACAGTTTTACAAATGCTTTACCGAACGCTCATTTCACCATACTTGCAATACGGAATAGAAGCATGACATGGAACTGATTGAAATAAAACCAATATAATTATTACTCTGCAAAAAAAACACATCAGAGCGGTGAAGAATCTAAAATATAATGCTCACACGCATGATTCATTCAAAAATTTTACGAATACTTGAACATTCGGATCACTATAAAATCTCCATTTGTAATTTCATTTATACAACACCAACAAATGATGACAACAATAGCCTAAAACAATTATTAACTCCGCAAACTGTTCATCATGACCATTTAACAGGGAATAGAAGTAAATTCATGCTTCCTTATTATACAAAAGCCCGGTAGTAACACAGTATCCTTGAAGGCTCCGTTTTGCTATTTTACCTTCATGATTATTATTCAATAATTTGATGCTCTGGCGCATGGCAAGGAAGTAAAGAAATACGCATCAAGGAATCGAGTTCATTCATTTCCAGTGCCACAGCTGCACACACTAGTAACCATGAACAAGCGTATGCGGCAGCGCCGACTCATACTAATGCGTACAAGAAAAATGGTTTCAAATTATTGACCGACTGATCTGGAAAAAGAAAAAAAGGACACATTTGAATACATATGAAGGACGTACGAAAGCCTAAATATTCACAACATATGAAACTATAAACATGTTCATTTCAGCATGAATCTATTCTATTTAACAATGCAAAGAAGCAAGATCGCAAGATGTGGCAATTATAGGCTAACGTTTGTGGTAGATTCTGCACGAATGCTACGAGGGCACGTAAGGCTTGCTCTAAACTTATTCTTAGTTTACGACAACAGTCATAAGAATATCGGAGCGCGGCAACAATCCTCTTCGTTGGAATTAAAACTTGGAACTCAATACCTGCGGAGATCCGAGAAAGTAATTCTTACAAGGTATTCAAAAGAAATCTTGAGTCTTACTTCCTATCAGAATACTAGTCGTGTAAGATCACCAAGTCAAATCTCGTGTCCTACATGACTGGTCCTAATAATGTAATTTGCTATGGGCTTTATCGCCGGTCTTCAGTCAGCTCTTAAATCGTTTATCGAATATTCTGTTAATATATAGCCCAAGTGACCTATATTGTAAAGTAAAGCATCTAAAATCGAGTTAATTATCTCAATGATCAGTCTAGTGCGAAACTAGGTTAAGTGAATTAGGTTAAACATTATTGTACACCTTAGAATAACGTTGATGGTAGGATGCCCCAGAATTCACTGAACTTATTCGGGCCCACAGGTAGCTATACTCTAGTTTGACCATTGTACAAGACTTAAGAAACATTCTACCTCTGTATTGCCTGTGGAAAATAAATTGTTCAAATTGTTGAATTGTTTAAATTTTGGATATGATTAAACAACAAAGGAACTTTAAGGAATGAACTATTTTTTTCTCAAAAAGTACTTAAACTTACCATGACATGAAATTAGTTTTCTCTCACGATGTAAATTCACTTCTCAGAGTTTCTAACTATTGAACATTTTATAACCTCTCGTCCCTTACGAGGTGAATTAAGATTTATCATTTTCGGTAAAATGTATGGAAACGCAGGAAAGATTTCATATCTCATTTCACGGCTTAACATTATTTCATTATTTCACCGTTTCGAGCATTATTTCACCAAACGGTGATATATGTTTTTTGAGGTGTTGCACAGTGAAAAACACGGGATTTTTTTTACAGTGTGTGGTAGTAATATCAAACAACGTTGAAGAAAAATACTAAAACTAAAGCTCGCGCAAGCGTCTTGTTTTAATTTTCAACCCATCAATAAATTATTTGATTTAAGGATACAGTGCAAACTACTGAGAATAAGAACAGCACACAGTTAATTCAAATGCCTAATTTGAGTTCTCAATTAACCGTAATTTTGTCAGAAAGTATAAGTGAATATGACTTATTTTTATCGCCTTTATAACAAAATTTAGCGCTTGGACTAATTTTCTTTGCAACTGTCACACGTTCAACAAGTGAAAAAGATTCATTGGGAGAACACGGAGAAAATAACGTCTCAATAAATCAGTTTATCACCGTGTTCCCATTAAGACTTACTCACTCATCCTTAGGTGTCAGGTACACTCTTTTGCAGCACGCGTCACTCTTTATTAGAAAATTCAGTTCATCTGAACACAAAATTTTGCAATTCTCGTTTGATTTCAAGAGAACTAATCGAGGTTGGAGGGGTTAATTGAGGCGGTGAGTCATTTCTTCGCCACTTGTGTATACTTTGCTCAGGCGTCTCGACGCCTGAGGGCGAAGTCTGCAGTTGACCTTGATTATTGATCGCCTCTCTACTACGCATCGTTGGCAAGAAAAATTGGAACTGTACCTCCTACTCTAAGGATTCATCGATATTTATCAATGAAAATTAGGAACTTTTTCAAAAATTTGTTCTAATAATAATTAGCTGATGTCTATTGAGATCACTTACATGATTGTCGAACACTTGGTGCAATCTCTGCTGAAAGTGAACCTTTCTTGAATATCATGCCGTCGGTGTCAGTATACTTGCACGCTTAGTATGCGTATGAGGACCTTATTTATTGAGGTAACCGCTAGAATTGTTCGCTGAATTTGGTTAGAATGACAAGCTTTAAAGTCTGTGTCGTTTCACCTGCCGCTCATGTTATGTTATTTGACCTGCTTAATGAGTATGTCTGAACAATTTGAAATGTTTATTTGTTACCAGCAATTCATTTGTACAAGTAATGCATTATAATTGAGATATAATCCAATTGTGAAGTAAACTTTGGTGAACTATTTTGATTAATTGTGTCTAAAAGTTCGCACTAGTTATATCGAAAAACACGGTCCGAGGAAATATGAACAATGCAACGAATAAAGTTTACTCTCATGGCCTCAATAAGAAACCCAATGGATTAATGGTGGCTGGGAAAATAATTTGCTTTCAGATGCACATAAAAGGGTCGTCAGAGAGCGCCAGTTCTCATCCATCACCGAGTGCATGGGAGTCTCCGCCCGAAGAATCGGAGCCGCCGTCAGTGTATCCAGGCGCAAATCCCCGCGCCTTCAGCTAATCCACCTCGTATCGAAAATGTCATTTATTATTCAACAGGGAAATTGGTAACGAAAGAAAACGAGCGGGGGGAATGTAAAAGTGAGACAATAGATTAAAGTTTACTGAAATGATAAAAACATTTAATAAGGCCGGTGAAGAAATAAATATTAGTCCGATGAAAAATAAATTAGGTGGCGAAGAACGATGGTTTTCGTCCCAGAGAAAGTTGCTTCGGAGACTCGGCCCGAAGTATCGGAGCCGCTATCGTAACTCCAGGCGCAAACCCCGCGCCTTACGTTAATGCACCTAGGTAAAACAATTGGCATAATTAAAGATAAACGGTAAATGAGAAATATAGGGATCTGAATTGCTTGGTAATAAATTAGTTGATCACCCCAGAACTAACCCCAATCTGATGTACAACTAAAGCACGAAATTAACACACCCACTGATCTGATCCTTAACTCTAAAAAAGACAACTAATCAACAATTGTCGATTGTTGCCCTAGACGCAATTATTTAACAGGTGGGAACGGAACACTTCAATGAGCTTCAACCGAACAATCTAATGCTTACGCACGACACACGACAGCACTGCGACTTACTGCTCTGATAGCGAAGCGAAGTGTCTTCTAGCGTTGGTGAGGGTGATGATGACGGGTGTGCACTCGCGCTCACAGGGCGCTTTATTCCTTCCATGCCGCCAGTGATGCGTCCACAAGGCCCCGACACACTGAATCGACGGACAGCGGAAGAAGCCGTACCGGATGGTGAGGTAGCTGAGAGTCTGAGGTCCTGAGTCCTGAAGTTGATGTGGTAGCGGTGAAGGCTGATGATAGTCTCATGATTTTAGGCGCACGAGATCTCAAGCTGAATCTGACGAGTAGCCCGGAGGAAAGTTCAGTGGCGAAGAAGAAAATGACAACGGTGAAAGTCGCGATGCCGGTTGTAAGGATAACATGATTGCAAGCTGTAGCTACTGAAGTGTTCATAATGAATTTTTCCGCTATACTTCCATATATCTTGAAGTACAAAATTGGCATATTTTTGACAATAGAAGCAAAGCTTTCATAATCAAGTACTAACACTTCAGTTGCTACCGTTGGCAATCATGATATTCCTATAACCAGCACAGTGGCTCTCCTTGAAAACATTTCTTTCTCGCCCCTGAATGTTTCTCCAAGCAACCCTCTGCAAAACAAACCTCAGATCTCTCGCGCCGATAATCATCACACCATTCTCAACCCTCACCAGGGGCAAAGAAATTTCTGACTCTCCAATACCTCATCCTCCGGAACGGCATAATTCGGCCGTCTGTAGGCTCCGGTGTGTTGTTGGTGCCTTGTTGAGGCACGGCTGCCGGCCTGAGGGGAGGCTAAGCACTCTGTGAGCGTGAGTGCGCACCCGTCACCATCACCTCACTACCGCAAGGAGACACCTGACTTCATTATTATAGCAGTAAGTCGCAGTGTATGTCGTGTTGTCGTACGTAAGTATTGCATTGCTCAACTGAATCCTAATGAAGTGTTCCGCACTTTCATGTTAATTAAAAGTACCATGGGTAATCAGATCGATTTAAATGTTAGTTTGTGTTAAGACTGATCAGATCGGTGTTCGTTTCGACATATAGATTGGTTAGACCGGTGTTAGCTTGTGTTAATTTTCAGTACTTAGAAAAATTATGTTTCTAATTTACTGTATGTCATTAATTTTACAAAATTTACATAGGTGCATAAACGGAAGGTGCAGGGGCTTTCGCCTGGAGGCCGAACAGGGGCTCCGATACTTCGGGCCGAGTCTCCAACGCACTTTTGTTTCCGAATGAGAAACATCGTTCTTTTAAGAAACGTTCATTTCCATTTTTATGAAATTAATTTCTCGATCAGCCATCAATCCACTATGTTGTTAATTTGGGTCATTTAAACCCAAATTTATTGTATCCTTTTTCAAACTACTCCGTCCTCTCGTTTCGTTACCTATGCGGAATTAACAAAGTTCGATATATCGTCAAATGAATTAGAAGTGGTGTGAAAATACGCAATGCTGAAATCCTAAATTCCATACACGTTTCATACACACACGCACACACACCCGATCTGATCCACACACTCCAAAACTAACTAATACACTCCTTATCTGATCATTGAACTCCAAAACTAACACTGATCTGATGTACACACATACACAACACCCAAAATAAACACCGATTTGATATTTACTCGCACCCAAAAAACCAACACCGATCTGATCTTTACACTCAAATTAGTTAACATAGTCATATATTTATCCGATTGCCCTCGGCGCTATTGTTCATCGGGAGAGAGCGGACCTTTAGCGGAGCGTTAAACATTGTTTTCCCGCCCTTTCACTTGAAGCTAGGGCGTTATGAAACCATTCGCCAAAGCGCTCACTTCAGACAGTGACAGTTCCAAGTACTAGTGTAAGGCTTCTTCGTGTACATTATTATCATCCTCAGTCGAAATACGGCTGAAGACGATTGCATGGTTTTTCAACCTTTTTATCAGACAGGTTAAATCGAGTCTGTCTCGTCAACGGACGATCATTAAAAGAGGACAAGTTGAGGCTGATCCGGACTGCTATTTGATCGTAAGAGATACACACTACCAAGAAACAGAAGTAGACACACAGAATAGACCAGAAGTTCGCTCAGCAGAATGGGCCGGAAGTAGATGAGCACCAGCAGAAGTCAGCAGGAGAGACTAGCACCAGAGCCAGCAGTACATGCAACATGAGTCACAAGAAGAAGAGCATCTTGGTGTGGCCAGATGTACTCGTAACTGCACTGCTGCAGGGTCCACACAATACACACCAGCTGGGACCTCACGTCTGTTGAGGGTCTCAGGCATAGCAACGTTCTCTTCACGGATCAGGTACGTTGTCGTTGAGGATGTGCAGAATCACTTTCCTCCTGGAAATGTACAAACATTGAACTTTACTTTTTGAAATGATAGGTAGCAGAACAAATTAGCAAATGAAATTAGTTCAGTTGAGATTTGTGTGGCGTTCCCTTGCATAGCTCAAGTTCTACAGTTTAAGAGTTGACGTCTCGTTAACCTTTAAGATCTGATGCTAGAAGTAATTCTTTCATTATTTTGAATGAGATTCTCAAACCATCTATCAAGTTTGAATAAAAATGAGTAACGAATATAATGTGAAAACAGAATCAGGTACTAATATTACTAAGAACAAATATAATGTTGTTTGATCTTTAGATCAAACAACATTACACAACAATTTGTGTTGAGGCGATGTGTGGGGTGTTTTGTTTGTGTTATTTTCAGTGTGGTATATGCATGGTTCATTGTTTTGTGATCAGCATCCAGGTCTGTGGGAAACATTCCATGCTTTAGATCTCCCGCTCTCGAGGCGCCAACACGTGCCGGACAGCACCCACGTCATCCGCGCACATTTTCATGTATGTGTGTTGCTGCGTCCGAGTGTGTGCAGGGTGCGTCATGTGCACTGGTCCAGAGTTTTGCTCATTGCCAGAAGTCGCTGTATGGTCTAGCTATGAGTTACCAGATATCGCAATGCAGTAAGGTTATGCCTTGCTTACGCGGACCATAGACGATCAATTTTTTTGTCATTATAATTGACAGTGATGAATGTTGACAATTTAATTGATCGTCAGTGGGCATGATTGACGGCCGTTAATTAATTGACTCAATGTATTGACGCAATCAAATCAGTTTGATTTTTTATTGATGGTTCGCCAATATTTCATTCTTAGTTTTGAAAGCCGTAGTGTATAAACCTGGGAATACTTGGAATTTATTTTCGTGTACACGCAGATCTAGTACTTTTTGAATGCTGGAGGACGCTGCTACAAATATCTGGTTCATTTTATGTCTTTTTATTGTATTATATTGTTTGAATGTAAAAATCTAAAAGCGAAGAATGAAATTCTAAACATTTTTGGAACGAACGTTTCGGGATGAATCCCATCATCAGCTGAAACACGATATGTAAAAAATTTGATTAATTACAGATACAAACGGTTCACGAGATAGTAATGAACTAAATAGAAATGCATAATGGAAAAGAACTAGATGTATCATTCAGAGCTGGTTTTCCCTTTAAAATATGCAACGATTCTAAAATGCGTTCGTCGCTAAAATTTGACCCCTGACCTATGATTGAGAAATTTTTATTTGCGATTAGTGAATTACAGTTATCGGCGTGAATACGGATTGCAGAATGGGGTGGTTGTCCTAGCCTTGATCTTGTGCGGTAACTGAATCCCCTATGCTCTGCGATCCTCTGTCCTAGGGTACGACCGGTGCAACCGATGTNCTTTTCAGTAGGGTCATTGGTGGACGGAAGACTATTAAGCTTTTTGGACAAAAACTGCTTCAACTGGAACTCTATTAAAGTTACCGGATATCCATTGGTAAAGAAAAATTTCTTAAGAGTTTCAAACTCAAAATGCATTACAGTAAAATTGGATGAAATTAGGAAGGCACGGTTTAAAAGAGTCTTGATGCAATTCAATTTGAATTTAAAGGTACAAAAACTTAAAAAACTCAAACCTAGTCCAAAGAACGTTGTTTTCCTATAAATGGATGTTTGAAATCTACCATTCACTCTACTAACCAAACAATCAAGGAAGGGATAATTGTTGTTGGCCTCCCCATCCATCGTAAATTTGATCGAACTATGCTTTGAATTCTAATAATCGAGAAATTGAGAAGCATGAGATTGTTCTTTGAGAAGCAAAAAAGTATCATCAACGTACCTCTTGTAAAACAGGGGTTTAAAGTCAGCAGGACAGTCATCTAACCAGATTTTTCATATTTACACATGAAGATGTTAGCAAAAGTAGGCCCTAACCGTAACCCCATTCATTCATAGGGGAGTCAGTTTCCGCACAGGATCAAGGCTAGGACAACCACCCCATTCTGCAATCTGTATTAACGCCGATAACTGTAATTCCCTAATCGCAAATGATAATTTTTCAATCATAGGTCAGGGGTCAAATTTTAGTAACGTACGCATTTTATAATCGTTGCATATTTTAAAGGGAAGACCAGCTCTGAATGATACCTCTAGTTCTTTTCCATTGTGCATTTCCATTTAGTTCATTACTATCTCGTGAACCGTTTGTATCTGTAATTAATCAAATTTTTTTCAAATCGTGTTTCAGCTGATGATGGGATTTATCCCGAAACGTTCGTTCAGAAAAATGTTTAGAATTTTATTCTTCGCTTTTAAATTTTTAATAAACTTGCGTTATCGCCAAGCAAAAGATGTGCTTCATTGTTTGAATGTAGTTAAGTTTTTTTATTTATAGTTGCTAACCTACTTGTTGGAATTATCTTAGAAATTAATTCGTACTTTTTATGGAGTGACCAGATGCAATAGTTCATCAAATGATGTAGTGTCCACTCAAAGATAGTTCTTAAAACATTCTGGCTTATTTGTACGCAATTCCTTGAGCAATGCGTCGGTTCCGAATATTCTGCCACGTTCCCTGAGCCAGTTTTTGGCCCATGTCTTGCGTTTACGCGGTAATTTTCTGGGAGACAAAAGTGCCAAGGCCAGCGCTGCAATGGTAATTTCATCGTCGACCATCACGTAAGGCGTCAGCAGAGAAAATGACTGGTTTTCATCAATTATATAAATGAAAAGATTGACGCCGTTTGTGGGCGACAAAAAAGCTCATCAATATATTGAGTCAATGATATTGACAATTAAATTGATCGTCTATGGGCAGCTTTAGAAAACATGCCAGTCGTTATTTGGAATTGGCTTTACACAGTGCGAGTTTAGATGCAATGTGGAAGGAGTTAAATTGCCAGATAGTTTCGAATTCGTGCATCTACCGGCGATGGGGTATGAAGAGAAAAGTTAAAAATGAGTAACAAGATAAAGGAATTTAACATTAAATGTATCTAGAAATGTACCATATGCTAAAATTCATTAATTCTCATTAATCCTTCAAAAAAATGTATCTTTCTGATGTTTCTTAAATGTATTTGTTTACTGGTTGGCTCAATAATAAAGCAATCGTAACTAAATTAGTAATACACATAGAAAGTTACGATAAATAAGAATAAATAAATAATGATACGATAAATTGATAATGAAATAATGCATCACACATTCAAATTAATATTGCTGTGTGTAAAAACTTTAATTAAAAATATATTGTTTATTACTTATTTAGGAGGTTTTGAAAATGACATTAAATATCGTCTGCTATATTCTAGTTGTCCCGCACAGACTGAAAAAATTAACTAACTTTGTAGTATTAAATAGTGTGGCAACAAGCATTAATATTATTTTAAAAACTATCTCATTATCACCAACGGAACTGAAAAGAATTCGGTATTTACAGAGGCTGTACACAATTTCCTAACGCGAACGAAAAAGGTGCAATTTTGTGATGAAATCCAAAATATTTATTACTTGGTATGTTGGCGTCAAGCTTCATCGCCAATGAGAGCATAGAGTTTCCTTTATTTTGCACTTTAAACGAGAGGAAAGCGACAATTGAACATACTGATATGAGCACAAACAAATTTTTAGGAAAATTTTCCAAGTAAAGTAATCAAATGCATTTGGCGTAAATACGCATAGAAGGCAACTTACAAAACGCTTCAGCGGTGGAATATTTTTTGCTTAATTGACATTATAAAACACTTGGTAATTTGCTGGAATAAACCAATTTATAATAGAAACTAAACAAGATTTGTATTGTTAACAATACATTGTGACATGCGAACAATACATTATGACATAAGGTAGTATCGCAGAAACTGTCCTGTTATTTGGTCTAACTCATTGTATAATAAGTGTCGTTTAAAATGGCTGTGACTTTTAAGTATAAAATGAAACATTGTGTATTTTCTTCCCATATTAAATGATACTTATATTGCAGAGCTATACAATAATAAATGTTCGCGCTAGTGTTGTGTCATACAGTGACGTGTGGCAGCTGTTGAAGTACGCATGGGAGTGATTCTTAGTGGTGGTGCTGAGCCGTACACGTACACGGACTCTCACACGCACACTGAGAATGTGCGAGGTTGACGTGGGTGCTGCCGGACGCACCCACGTCAAAGTTGCTCCACTCTGTGTGCGTGTGTTGCAGCATCCGAGTGCGTATAGGGTGCGTCATGTGCACTGGTCCAGAGTTGACCTCATTGCCAGAAGTCGTTCTATCGTCTTACTAGAATGAGTTACCAGATGTCGCAATGCAGTTAGGTTATGCACTTGCTTACAAAGAATTGCTATTCGTGATTTAGAAATGGCAATATAGGGTGAAAGCTTATTTGCAATATGGAAGGTGTTGAATTACCCGATGGTTTTAAATTCCTGCCTTTACTGGCGAATGGTCAAGATCAGGAAAATGCAATTTGCATTGAAATTGCTATTTAAAACCGAACCGAGTTTCATGACTTTAAATGAATTTGATTTACTACAATAAAAATATGATTTACTTATTAGAAAAATTGATTTACTTAAATTTTCAGCCTGAAGATAATGATAGTTTCTCAGAAAAGTTGCATTTCATAGATTGACAGATGTATAGAATTTTAACGATTGACATTTTGCAGTAAGAAATGTTTAATGAATTCTTTTTCATTTTAACACCGGAAGAACTAAAAATAATTCGGTAAATTGAGAAGTTGAACAACCGATCGTAACTAAATTCATAATAAATAATGAAAGCATGTATCACACAAACAAATAAGTATCACTACAAACAATTATCGTCTTCCATTTATAATGTATTTTTCATCATTTATGTAAGAAGTTCTGAAAATGACATTAAATATCGTCCAATATGTCATAGTTGACACATAGAGACAAAAAATAACTAACTTGGTAGTATTAAATAATGCGGCCATGAGCATTAATATTCATTTAAAAACTATCTCATCGCCAGAGCAGCGGAAATAAAATCGGTATTGATGAAGCATCATACATGTATGTCATATATGACTAAGGAAGGGAGACTATTTCCAAAGGGAAACTTAAGTGGTGAAAATTTTGTGATGAAATTTATAACATTCATTACTTCGTGTGTTATCGTCAAGTTTTCTGTATCGCATCTTCAATGAAAGCATTGAGCTTCCTTTACTCTGCACTTTGCGACCAAAATAATATGATATTAAACGAGAGGAAAGTGATTAGTAAATATAATGATATGAGCACAATAAGGTTTTGCACTCAAGTTTTAAAAATAAATGAATCGAATTCATTTGGCATCAATATACATAAAAAGCATCTTATAGAACGCTTCAGCGCTTGAAAACTTTAATTTAATTCATATTATAAAGAACCTGTTAGAATACTTTTATTCACTTGACATTAAAAAGTATGTGTTAATTGTTCGAATGAACTATGTATTTATAACATCAACTAAAGAGATTTACAGTGTAAACAATGCATCGAGACATACGAACGATACATTATGACACGGTAGAATCGCAGTCACTGCGCTCTTATATGGTTTAACTCAATTAATATGTGTCGTTTAAGACGGCAGTGGTATTTAAGTGTACATTGAAAAATAAAGTACTTCAATCCATTATTAAATGATACCACTATGGCAAAGCAATACCATAATAAATGTTTGTACTACAACTATGTCACGAAGCGACGTGTGGCAGCTGTTAAAGTGGGCGTGGTTCTTGGTGACGGTGACTAGCCATGCACGTACACAAACTCGCACACGCACACAGAGTGGAGCAACTTTAACGTGGGTGCATCCCGCACAAGTGAGGACACGAGGGATGAGGGGAGGAGGTCCCTCCAGCCACACGTGGTCGGAAAGAATTACACTGAGATAGGAAGGAGGTACACCAAGACACGTATCTTCGTTGGTCCTTTCTTCATGTCACAATAGTCAGAAATTCACACGAAAAAAGTTTCGGAATTGAAAATTCACTTCTGCGCCAAACATCTTTGAATGTGAGAGTGCGATTAGACGAGTGTCAAGCATAAATATTTTACGTGTGGGAAGGTAGAAGGTTGAGAAATATAAGCACGATTAAATACGCCGTAAAATACTTTGTAAAGTAGTAGCATAGGTCAATGTGCCCCATGTATGGCAGTGTTGTAATACAAATATCGATAATGATGATTTGTAAATAAAAGATGTGTAAAGTGCAGAAGCATGGGCAAAAAGATCTTCATCAATGAATTAAATGAATATATATGTTTGGCGTCTGTTGACGGGAAAAGATTGAAAACTAATCATGTTACATTTTTTATTTCCAGAGACGCGAGGCCTTGCTCAGACACGACTACTTACCACCTCAATTGATGGCAAAACATACACAAGGATTGAGATTTGGGGGTAAGAGAGCCAAATTTTCTGATTAAACATTGTAGTGATAAGGTCGGAGTCCTTGAAAATAGTTTTTTGATCATGAAAATATCGTCTAAATCTTGTGAAAAAAAACGTAAAAATTCATTTGCATCTGTAAAAATTGGAACAATAATTTATAATATTGTTGGAATTGAAAATAGACGTGTCTAACTTTCAGGTGGCGGGACCGTTCTCATGACGGGCCTTAACTTGTCTTTACTTCGTCCACCGTCGCTGTAGAAGAAATCTCATCCGGAGAAAATAGTCTGCGCCTGATCAACACAGGAACACATGTCAAAGTTTTGATGAACATCATGAGCGTCAAAGCGTGGCGTCAAGAAGTTGAAATATGATGTAGAGTATTCCAATTTTGAGGGCCTTGTTCTCCGTGTATTTGTCTTCAGGAGTAATGCGCATAATAATTCATGTGGTGAAGGCTGCAGTATTTGATTTCCTTTGTTGAAAGATAATAGATGTTGGGGAGTAAATTGACAGGCCAATTATTAGTATTTCAATGGTGTCATAATTGTTGCAAATCAATTTGTGCTGCGAGTTCTCCGCTGAGCGATTGTGTTATAGGATATCATGGGATCGATTATAAGAAAGAAATTATTGAGAGTATTTGACACCAATGCACGTTAGAGCACAGGTATTGTCTCAAGAACATCGGAAAAATCACAAAGAAATTGGTTATGGAACTGTAAGTCGGGTCATCATCGAACTTGGTGAGTACTCTCAATATTCTGATTTTGAAGGTTCAATGCACTGTACTGTATTACCACGTATGCTGTGCATTTTACTCCTGACATTTGCGTTATCATTTATGTTGCTGTGCGAAAGCGAGTCATTCCTCTATTGCGAGATTCTCGTGTTGATGCAAATTACACCGTCTCGTGACATATGAACGTGCTAAGTTCCAGTGCGGTGCAATTACGATACAAAGTGGCCCTCAATTGAGAATTTTTTATAGAAATTTTCCCTCCAGAAAGAATGTTTACAGTGCTTCTGTGGAACATTTTTCCAATGTAAAAGCATTTAAAACTCAATTTTGATGGTAAAAAAACATGTGACTAGAGTCACGAAAGGGATTACACTTCACAGAGCAATGAACGGGATTAGTAAACGTTTGGAAACGACAGTAAGTATATTTAATCTCAAATGTTACCAGCCAGCAAGCGCTCAGTTGGTCATGTCTTTATAACATAACGTAAAACTGCCTCATTGTGCTGGTAACATCAACCAAGCTGGAAGCCCATGTCTATAACCTCTTCGTTTTTATAATGTTCTGTCCACTGAAAATACGGTGTTTAATGTCACTCATGCGACTGATGCTGCGATCTTTGCCCGCCTGCTTGTGTTAAGCTAAGTTTATTTATTTCAGTTGTGGGATGTTAATTAAAGGGACTTCAGATTCAGGAAATTCATCCCACCAGGTCACAAACAGATTAGAGTGTTCTCCTGTAGCAACGTTTGCGTTCAAATTGTGTAGGTGTTAAATATGTATGCTAAAATGTAATGTATTGCTACGGTGGAGGGGCATCATTTAGTGGTTTCCAAAATTTCAATTGTGTTTCAATTTGTGTAAAATTCCACCATCAAAACTAACGATCGCGTTGTTACGTAAGTTAAATTCTACGGAGAATTGAAATGTTAGCCAAAAACTGATTTGGAATAGAAGCAATGGCCGATAAACATCTGATTTTTCCAAGGAAGTAATAGCTCAGGTCTTCACGAACTTCTTTTTGACACATATTTTGAACTCGTGAACGTCGAAGTTGAAAACAATATTTTCAGGCTACAACATTGTCGAAGGCGCAAGAGCTAAATCGTTGGTGCAGTCAAGATATGAAGTTAATGGAAGCCTCAGAACTGGAATACACGGCTGTGAAAATCATCAACAATTTGAAAACCGATGAAAACTGGAAAAAAATGTTTACTCATCAGTGTGGTGTATCCGACATCGTTTTTAGTTCATCACCATGCAACAGTACGAGCAGTAGTGAAGAAAACGGTATAATTTCCGGTCATTGATATGAAAATATCAGCAATGGGACGTGACTACCGAAATTCCAGCCAGTCGAGGCGCATTACAGCTGTGTCCTTCCTGTCTTCTCGAGGTTCTAGATCAATGGTTCTTAACTTTTTTACTCCCACGTTTCATTCGAGCCCCACTTGTGCTTTACTGAAATAAATGTAGCTCATAGGTCAACACTGAGACAATAACATGGATTTTCTATTGAATCTATTGACCGTACTATGTTTAATTAATGTGAGCAAGTACATGATTGACATATTTGATAGTAAATTGTTGCGTGTGCACTATAATTTAGTTGCCACCTCAACCTATCTGTGAATACGTTGCTCTGAACTGTCATGTGGTTGTGTTACTTATGGCCCTGTGATGTTGTGGGACATATGCTCTTATGAACGTGTATTTAAGTCTCCTCTTTTTATGGCTATTTCAATAATTATTAATTGCTCTAACTAAAAGTGAATTGTCCAACAAAACTGAAGAAAATTTGGTGTGTAGGAACTGTGGCTGAAGCAAGTGGGTCGTATACATATCTGCTCAGCCAAGTTCCGTTTATACACTCGTTAGGATTCTGTTCTCGTGTGCGTGACTTGCTTGGTTATTAATAAACTTTATTAAACTGGGAATAAACTCTGTTCATAGTTGTTCAGTTGAAAGCTATATTTTTCTTTTCTTATTAATTAATTTGTTTGTGCATTAGCGTTGAAGTGAAAGTGTTCAAAAGATGCTCAGTTACTTGTTTGTCAATATCTGTGTATATCGGTATAGTGTAAAATTCAACCAAATTATTTATTCCAATTATTGCACTCCCTCTTTCAATATTCCATGCCTTCATTCCATCTTTATTACGTTGTATAACTTGCCTTGTCAGTCGATTGTTAGTCTTGTAAATTAGAGCTCTTGTTTGTGTCTTTTGACTTTCAGGAAGCAGAATTTATTTTTAATTTTACCTTGGGTGTCTTTTGCTCGAAGCTGATGTGCCACATACCTGTGTTCCCACCCACACTCCATTTCTGTGGCTCTTCTAAGCTCTGTGATTGCAATGTTTTCTTGGACCCTTTCACATTGTCCTAACTACCAGTCCTGATCCCGTAGTTCTTACCTGTGTAATTTTCACTGACTACCTGTGTGCCCACAACAAATATACATGCACAGTTCTGTGTATTCCCTTCATTTTCTTAGACGTACTCCGGTAATCGAGAGATCTATTTTATTTTTCACTAATTCGGCCCCCACTAACACATATTATACTGCTTTGTTGCTATTAGATATAAAATAAGAATTAGCGAGACATATAACACTGCTTCTTTGACCACATATTTGAAATACAATGTGACAGATTTAATGTTACACTGAGGAATTCGGTATCCAGGATTCCAATTTTCCATTATTATTCCTCTAACCTATTCAGCATGAAAGTTACATTACTGGGAAAATCAAGCTTTACTGCGGAGGCTCGCGCCCCCCTGGAACTTTTGTAGTATATTACTAGAATTCGGGAAACGAATGCCATTCTCAACACTCACAGGATTAAACCTGGTCGTAAGCTTCCTGTAATATAAGCTTCCTGTAATATTTCCGTAAGCTTCCCTTCAGCTGGAGCGTAGTTGTCCTAGTGTTCACGGCCTGTCGAAAATGACGGGATTCAATACCTTTCTTGAACAAATTTTCATTCAAGTGGAGTTTCCATGCTAAAACTTATTTCAAAGGGAACTTATTTTTCTCGTAATGACAGCAATAAACACTCACAGTACATTAACTCTGAGCCGCAATAGAAGTAGTTATAGCCATTTGCGTCATATCCTGGGCACAGAAATTCAGCAATACTGAGAGCAACTGCGAGCTTGTGCATCTGTATTGTAATATGCAATGATGTAGATTGTAATATGCAATAAAGTATATTGTAATGCAGTACATTGCAACACAGCATATTCTAATATGCAATACAGTACATTTTACCGCAGTATATTGTGATATACAATACCCCGCCGAACTCGCTATCTACGATACGCATGCGAGTATATAAGTCTGTGGATCTTTACAATTTTAAATAAAGTGACCTATTATAGTGCACTTGTACAGCAAAAATTAGTGTATTAATTCACCGGTAAACGGAAACCAAGACCGCTAGAGCTAATTTCTTCCTATCTATTCTTAAAAGCGTGACACGAAACAGTTAAGTTTATACACACGCGACGGTCATTCTTAGTTTTCGATAGAAGATTAATTTATCTAATCTAATAATACCCGATGTGTGTTTATTTATATATTGATTTATTTACTAATTTATACATTTATTTAGTGTCTGTTTTTTCCATTTATCTGTCACGCTCATAAGGATAGTTATAATGACCATATCTGTGATACGAGTTCACCAGTGCACACATACAAGGAGATTTTTTATCATGGGTAGTGTTATGATGGATATATTTGTTTGGCTTCCATATCTGGAAAATTTTTTCGAGAAATTTATCGTATCCCGTCATTTTTGATGGGCCGTCCACATTAGTACTATAATAAGAGCTACGTCCGTGTGTCACACCCACCAGCCGAAAGTGTGTGATGAGCGCATCTATGATACAACCTTCATCAACTCCATAGTTATTTTCGGTGTATTAACTCAACACATTCAGAGTCGGAATGAATTTCACGTGGATTGGTACATTAGATTAGGTTGTACAGAATGTCAGCAGTTGTTGACATTCTAGCAATGTTGAAGCTCAGTTGGACTGTCGCTCTGTCATCCTGTCAAGAATACTTAAAGTCAACAAGATTAAGAATGTTTTAACCGCGGTTTCTGTTGGGTTGGATATATATGTTTTTAATCCACATTTGAAAATATTTTTTCGATACTATCGATTCCCGTCATTTATGGCGGGTCGCGTACATTAAAAAGCCCCTATACCTGCGACAGCAGCGTAACATCACACCCGCCCCCTCCCTTCTTAAAAAAGGAGGGGGATGTACTTATAAGAAATAATTATACAAAACCTATGATACCTAAACGTCTCTTACAAGAAAAGCCTGCCAACGTTAAGAAGTGGAGAATGGTTATAACAGTTTTAATTCATGTACTAGTGTTTTTACCAACACAAGCAAGGAAAAAATTCATTCGTGACGCTTCCTTCCTCATGTCGTTAGCATATTTTCGAGTCAGTTTTGAAAAGTTTTTCCGAGTCACTGATGGATGCTAATTCTGATGAGCCTTCGAAAGATTTCCGACACCAGACCGTAACTGAGCAAGAGGGTGTACATGGCTGAGGGCGAATCAGTGCCTGAGAGCGTATCTCTGTGTTATGAAAATGCTGACCCTTCTTCTCTTTCCCAGCACGTGTGTCCTTCTCCTTCGGTTCTGATGCCCTTTTCTCGCAGATCGGCCATCAGCATCGCTAGCGTCGCGTCGTCCAGCCTCGACCAATGTATATATTCCAGCGTTAGGCGTTTGTACCTGAAAGAGTGAAGACGGATGACCTCCCAGGAATGAGTCACTGACTAGGAACTCAAGGCAGCCCTCACATTGTGTGCGTTTGGGAGGGAACTGCAGGCCGTGATAAAGGCCAAGACTGCCGTCAGCCAGCACTTTCCAGTCCAAGTAAGGGCTGTGGCAACTCACGGTCAAGGTAGACCATAGCAAGACATACGCACCGTGTGTGATTAAATGCGTCAGAGAGATTTCTGGGAGGAGAATTTAAGACCTCATAATGTTCTAGCAGTTACATGTCGAGTTTTTAAGTTTTATGCTCGAGGTGAAATCTTCTCAGGCTTCAAAGTAGTTTAAAATTTGAAATTGCATAATATCCGCTAAACAGGAAGAAATCATTGTGTGATATATTTGAATGGTATCGTTTTGAGGTTCATACATGTCTACAGTAAAACGTTAAATCATGTTCCGAAAACTAAAAAATATTCGCTATATTTATAGCAACGCTTCACCGTGATTGCCACTCCTTAATAAAAATTAGCTCAATACCTCAGCAGTTCTGTGCAAAGATAAAAATATCGTAGAGATACGTAATGTTCCTGGGGGTGTGTACTGCTGTAGCGTGAGCGTAGTTGTTTACGGCACTTATTGTAGCACCCATAAACATTTCTATGCAGCTCCCTTAAACATGTAGCAATGAGAATTACTGAAGTGCTGACTGTTCTGAATCGACCTCAGGTGAGTCACTGAGGCAATCCTCCTAAAATCGTAGGAGCCACATGACCCTTTTGATAACTGGGCTGGGCTGCATTCAAATGCAATAGCGTCCACACAAGGTGAAACATCGTATTATTTTGTCGTTAAATTTGTTGGCTATCAAAATCAAATGCGTAAAGAAACATCAGAAATACACATATATCAGCATTTTTGTGAAATTGAGTGTGCTACTTATTTAAGAAAAAATATAAATGAAAATAATCTCTCTAAAATTGACCTGTTACACCGTTCATTTTCGCCAGAAAATATTCATGGCTCAGAAAGAAAGAGTTACAATTAAGTTTGAAAGACTAGCACATTGGAAGTCCACATGCACTGGCATGGGCTGATGTGCAACAGAATCTTGGATCAAACAATTATTTTGTCGTAACACACTCCTTCGATTGTCTCTTAACAGATGCCATTCACATGTCGGTCGCACCTGCTTCTGTACATGAAGCGTGGCAATGAGACTCTTGTCTGTGCACCTCTGTTTCAAATCTAAAGTAAAATTTTCATCCACTGATGTTTCCAAAAATTCAAATAAGCATAAAACTGTCTTATTCCGACAAGTACTTTGAAAAGTAGGACATAGCAAGAAAGTTTACGAGGGTGACATATTATTTAATTTCTCCTTACGTGGTATATATTGAAACAAAACACTGGCAATTATGTCGTATTTCTGTGAAAGTGAATTAACACATCTTTCCTCAAATATGTTATGCGGAATTAACTGCCTAGTGTTCTTTTCTAATTTCTCAACCTTACGATTTTTTTTTGCAGTTCATCACGCGTTAAAAGACGAAGAAAATTGTTTATCATCTTTACTAAAACACTCACTACAAAATTTGATATCGCTGTCTATTTATAAAAAACAACGTTTCGATGTACGCACATCATCATCAGGCTGAAGGAGAAAAGAGATTGTCATGCGAAAAGCAGATAAATGCAATAAGTACGTACTGTTCAGGCATAATGACTATAAACAGAAATTAGATAACATATTCGCTGATAATAGTAAGTTTGAACAGCTGCATCGGGATCCAACAGAGAAATTAAAAAAAAAACTAAACGAACTCATCAGTAGTGTTAATGCCGTCCCGAATAATTATAATTTGAAAAGACTCGAAGGGCACTTTCAGCCCGGTTATGCATACAGGAATGCAAAAAATTTTAAAAATCAATATGATCCACCGTTGAGGCCAATTATATCTCAAGTTCCTGCCGTCACTTATCCTGTATATCCCGCAGAGGTGTATGCTCAAATCCACTGATGAATTTGTTACCTAGTTGCGGACTAAAGCACCTAGTGGCATAATAGCATCATTAGACGTTGAGTCCTTGTTCACCAATGTACCGGTACCTGACACAATTGAGATATCTTAGAATGTGTATACAATAGTGAAGAGCTTTCTCCTCCTTATCTGCTTCCTCGCCAAAACTTGAAGCAACTTCTCACAATCTGTAAGACTAAAGCTCCGTTTCGGCATTCAGACGGCAGCTTGTTCCGCCAGGTAGTTGGTGTTAATGTGGGCTCCCCTTTGGGACCCACGTTTGCTAACTTTTACATGTTTCGTGTGGAAAACCTGGTGTTGAACACTGTACGTGTTTAAGCCGACAATGTACGGCAGACACGTGGATGATATTTTAAAGGAGGGGGAGAGTGTTGAGCGGTAGGAGATGTTGAATAATTTGATGATGGAGAATTAGGTGTTAAGTTTTACGTATGATTTGAATGTACGAGGGAAGTTACCATTATTGGATGTATTGGCTGAAGCTTCGCAGGGTGCTTTCCAGAGGTCCGTGTACGTAAAGCTTTCTCTTACTGGTGAAACTATAAATTATGATTGTGATGCTCCACAGGAATATAAAGAAGGCGTTATTCCCACTTTATTAAATAGAGCTCGTAAAGTTTCCTGTAGTTGGGCAGGTTTTCATTCCGAAATTCTTCGGGTTAAAAGATTGCTGATAAAAAACAATTTTCCTAATACTGTGGTTGACAGGATAATCAACAACTTTCTTAACCGAATTTTGAGTAGTGATGATAGTCCTGGGCCTCGTACACGTCATGTAAATGTGTTTTATGAAAATCAAATGCACAAAAGCTATAAAATTGGCGAACTAATTTTCAAAAACATAGTTAAAAATTTTGCAAAACCAATAGATCCTGAAACAGTCATTAAAGTATATGTGTGTTACAAAAACCGTACAATCAGTGATCTCCTAGTTAGGAATAATGTTTCCAGATCCAGGGTCAGTGACCTAGAGAAAGCCAATGTGATTTATCAGTTCAAATGTGACAGAAGAGAATGTAGGTCTCTCAATAAAAGTTACATTGGCATGACTAGGATGACCCTGAAACAAAGATTGACTGCTCACAAGTACCAAGGTTCGATTTTTAATCACTTTCGTGCATGTTGAACATAGTTCTAAACCCTCAAATGAAGATCTTTTATCAAATACTAAAATTTTGTATCATGTAGTTAAAAAACAACATATTCAAATAATAGATGACTTATATATTCGTAAATTTAAACCGTCCGTCGATGAAAATACTAAAGATTTTTTGCTCTAAAACTGTTCAATTGGACTGCAGGTTAGAAGTTTGAAACAACCGCTTGATCGTTCATTTTGGCCTAACCTCTGGTGCTGTGAACATGTAGCTGTTGCTCAATATTAGCTAGTCATCTAGAGACCAGTGTTTCTATTGTACAAATTATTTGCCTTTAGGCATATTGCAATGTGATCTGTGTTAGTTTTTTAAATCGTCTGATGCTGGATTTGCTTTTGATTTCCATTTCTTAGTATTGTGACTATAAAATTTACTCCGTATTTTTTAAGCCTGAAGATGATGTTCGTACATCGAAACGTTGCTTTTTATAAATAGACAGTGATATCAAATTTTGTAGTGAGTGTTTTAGTAAAGATGATAAACAATTTTCTTTGTCTTTTAATGCGTAACGTACTCTAAAAATATCCAATTTTAATTTGAGATATGTGTTTGACACCTATTTTAACATGGTAAAAGATTTATAAGCACGTTATCTTTTGGTAGTTGGAGAAGTAACATAATTTATCTATTCCTCCCTACTCAAGATTGTTATTATTCTGGCTACACATCAAAGGGAAATTTATTTTTATAATATAACTTTGCGATTGACAACATTTTCCAACAAACCAGTTTGCGCTCAGATACCTCATTCACTAGTAGAACGAAGCGCACGTCAAATGATCAGAATTTGGGGTCGTGGAATACCGTAAATTTTTCTTAAAGTTAAAATTTATACGTAAATTAAAATCCTCTCTCCTGAATATCTTCAGTTGCAAATGCAATAACTTTATTCATTTCGTACAACTGGTTCGCTAATTTGAAACTATTCACTCTTTGCTTTGGCATTGCTACGTAGCTTCGATTATTCCAGTTAATTGAAACCATCCGGATTCTTTGTAACCCCTTCTCGGTTCTTTTTAGTGTCATTAACTAATGGAAGTATTGAGTTAGAAGAAAATTAAAATACTGTATGTGTAGGTATTTTTTAAAGTCTACTACAAACGAACAAATGTAAACACGAGGACAAAAACTGAACGAGAACACTGAAAAAATTAAACTTTTTACAGCTGGAGTAAAAATAAACAAGGACGACCGTGAAATTTCCAAAAATTTCAGAAATTCCGTGGACCAGAAATTGAAATTGTTCAGAAATTGGTCTGGTCCGTAAATATTTTTTCACCCTTAAATTCACAGAATGTCCGCTCTTCACGTAAAGAAAGGCATTCACAGCGTCTCTTTCGTCCTAAGGAGAATGTGAGCGAGGCTGCAATAATTGAATTAGGTGCAACATGGCGTCTAGCCCGGAAGTTCCATCGTAGGTCATAGGGTGAAGAAATCCTTACGAACCTATAAGCATCCTAAGTTCCTCTGATAGTTGGACAGTAAATTCGTAGCTCAGAAATGAGCCGGGCGATGGGCTGACCTGCCGCCAGCAGGAGCGAGAGTCTGGACGGTGTGGGCCACAGCCTCCCAGTCATCCTCTGGCGCAGGCTTCACGCACAACTCTGGGAGAGGCTGGACTGGCAAACATGTAAGCGCATCGCCTTCGCCAGTTACTGAAAAAGGCTTCGTCCTCACCCCTGAAACATGAACGAGTTTTAACTTAATGTTGGAACTCCTCACGTTACGGAAGTAACTATAAATTTGAATGACAACATTCGAAAGTGCATGTGAAAAAAACTTTAAAAACATTTTAATGTAGAAATCATGACCTTTACTTTCCTGATTTAGCGTTCAATGAGATAGATCTAACATAGAATTTGCATTCTTTTATGGTGAGAAATAAACCGTACGACCGGTTTTATCTGAAATTTAGAAAGAATTTAAATTTTAGCAAAAAGCACGTGGATTACAAGCATATAACCATTGCGCAAGATTGATTACACTGGGGAACACACTTTTGGTTGCATGAGTTCTGACACTGGATTTTAGTGGATTTGTCGTCACTCATTCCGAGTATCAAGAATTTATAACAGGGCATTTAATATCATATAAGTTTTTAAAAATGTCTCTATTTTTCTAGAATCGCATTTTAGTTCATCGGAAATTTAAAAATTACAACTCTAGAGTAAAAATTTGAGAAAGCTGAATAAAAAACGACATTCCGACCTTCTACTGCGGTCATTATCCAGGTATGTCTGTAAAACAAATGACAAGGCTTAATAAAACGGAAAGTAGAAAGTCATTGAACATTTGTCAGCTTCGCTAAATAATTATGAACTAATATCTTAGTAGTTCAAGATAAAGTTAAGGTAGCTAGTTGGGTAAACAGAGTAGTCAAGAAGAGGGAAGTGCGCTGATAGAAGCTTGGCGTGAAACTGGCGGCGTGAGTTCGTGACGGTGCCTTAGATCGAGTAACCTCTCACACTCGGTTTGCTTTCAATATGTGAATAAATTTAGGTAGTTGCAGTTTTCGTTATACATCACTATTATAAAAGTAGCCGCGTCCGTCCGTCCGTCCGTCCGTCCGTCTCTCCGTCCTTGTGCCCCCTCTTGACTATGGTATTCACGATACGCAATCAGCTACCTTTAGAAGGAAAATTATCTATGGAGCTTTCTCTGTTGAAATTCATCATGTCGCTTTAATTTTTTTAATTGATAATGCAAAAACAAATGTTTTAAATTCGTTCGACCAGTAACCTGGCTACCACTGAGTATAAGGCCCACGATTTTGGAAATTGAGTTATTGTTTTCGAAATTGTGATTTTTTTGAAAAGCTTTGAAGAGATAATAGACGACATTTCAAAATAAAATTCCGGCAAAAGAGGCAACCAAAGATAGAAATGTGTCCAACCGCAAGAGAGAAGTAGCAAGTCTTTGACAGCAAGAAAAACGCCGAAGACGATCGGATGAACAACGCGAAATGGCAAGACGAAGCAATGCTGCTCGCCAACGAGAAGCTAGAACTAAATTGACCCTTGAACGGCATTTGGAAATTCTACGGAATAATGCAGAGCAACACCGAGTAGCTAGAGAGAGCTCAAATCAATGATGGAACTCCAGTTACGATCGGAAGAGTGTATAGTGTCCATCCATCTCAGGGCGAGCTTTTCTGTTTAAGACACTTATTGCATCACAGAGTAGGTGCCAATAGCTTTGAAGATTTACTCACTGTAAATCACAACGGTTGTAAAACCGAACGATTCAATCCTGCCATTTACAGTTCATAAGAAATAACCAGTCCAGTCTAAGAGCTGAGGCCAAAGATTGTGATACGAGTTTCTCAGGTGGCGAGTGAAACCGTGTATTAACGGGCATTGCACTAGAAATGATTTCACTGAGCGAGCTCAGTGAAACCGGAAACTCAGAAACCGAAACTCAGTGATTTGTTTGCTCATACTGAATGAAACCATAAATTCACGGGCATTGCACTATTTACATTGATTATCGGTGCATATTGTCTGATTGCTAATTCTTCCCCAATTTTTATTGATACTGTGTCAAAATAAGTGTGCATTTTGCTGAAAGCTGTAAGGAATGCATCCAAGTTTGGTGGTTCTTTTTGGTGACTATTTCTGAGGAGCTTGAAGATGCTGCTGGATGAATAACGATGCTGTTATGCTCTTATCTCCAGCTTGCAGGTGGTGTGTCTTACGTAGGAAGCCTGACAGCTTTCCTCTGGGCAGGTAAACTTGTAGACTACACCAAAGAGAAGAGCAAAACAGTATCGTTATTCATCCAGCAGCATCTTCAAACTCTTTTGAGAGGGTCACCAAAAAGAACCACCCAACTTGAATGCATGTTTTCCAGCTTTCAGCATAATGAACACTTTGACACAGTATCAATAAAAAATTGCGGAAGCCTTAAAAATCAGAAAATATGCACAGGTAATAAATGTAATGAACAGCAAATTCTCCCACTACCAAAAATTTTTCACATAGAAAAAGCATGCCG
>JACJUY010005686.1:47220-57583 GCA_014220935.1 Platorchestia sp. MABIK | reverse complement strand
TGCAGATGATGAAGGCGCAACTGCAGATGACGAAGGCGCGACTGCAGATGATGAAGGCGCGACTGCAGACGATGAAAGGTCAACTGAGAGTGTAGAAGGCGCAACTGAGACTGAAGAAGGCGCAACTGAGAGTGAAGAAAGCGTAGGAACGTTTTGAAACGTTTTTATTTTCCTTTCAGCTCTGCAAATTGGCCTTCCATCAGGAACATCATGGAATATAGAAGGAATTGAGTTAGGAAGCTACTTTCTCAGAGTAGATACATTGCTATCGTAATCATTAGGAGAAAAGTGTTTTGAGCAAAGGTAAGCTTCTCTTGGCAACTCCACATCGCTGCAGCCGATTACTCTTAACCACTCCTCTCTTCTCTCCTTATCTTTGGGTATCCTGAAAAAAATGAAGCACTTATTTAATTAAAGAGTTAATTATTCGCGTCTCTAATATAAATAGGAAAAAGTACAACACCGAAAGTATTAGTGCAAAAGTAATAGTACAACACCAAAAGTATTGCATTTTAGTATTAAATTTGGCATGCCACTGCATTGACAAGCATATATGAGACACAGTATGTTTTCGACACTACAGTATGTTGATATATGTATAATATAATATTTCTCACTTGATTTATGGAGCAAAAGTTTATGCATATGTCAACTCATATTTTGCAAACTTCACTAACTACATATATTACAGACAATATTGTTGTATTTGTTTGTATCGTACCGGGGTTGCAGAAACAAAGTATACCCTAAGATTTTTGGCAAATAAAACACATAGTTATGAACATTGGACGGCGCTGTGAGGGAGGAAGTCATTGAATAATGTCAGTAATAAATATATATATGACATCCATACTTATTTCTTTGAATTGCCTATTTAGAAAAGATTGGTTGTCATATATTCATAAGAAACAATGGTCACTAAATGGGCATCATTATACACAGAATGAAGAACTTCTTCGAAGTCGGGTAAAATGCGATTTCATTAAAACTTTGGTCAATATTGAATATAATGTTGTCAACGAATTTTTAAATTTCATTATAAAATTTTAGGTAATTGGAGACATTTTAAGACGTTCTACATGAATGATATTGTGCTCACATATGCTCAGTTTTCGAGATATTTACCTTTGAAGTTATAGGAACGTAGTATATTAAATTAAACAAATGGACACGAAAAAAAATCAGAACAACGGTATTGACGTAACGATAGCTGAGATTAGATTAGGTTAAGTTAGATTAGGTAAATAAACTAACCTAAGTAAATCTAAAAAAACTTAGCTTAGCCATCCCAACACCGATGTTTTTCCCCGTTACAGTGACTGCGCATGCTCCGTATCCGCCATTCACCGGAAGAGCCATTTCGAAATCGCTGTTAATGCTTTTCTTACCTGAACGTTATTTATGCTATATCTTAAAACTAAGCATTTGCAAGCACAATTTCATTCAGGTAAAACACCTTCAAATTTAGCATATTACCTATAAGAGGCAACGAAAATATTTTCAATCGTCGACAACATCAAATTCAATACTGACCAAACCTTTGTATTATATTTATGATGATCACATCTGTAAACGTTAAACTGTCAGTCTGGACTGGATTTTTAAACGTGAGTCATTGCGTATGGAGAGTGCAGTTCCGAAGGAGCAATTGAAGAGTGGAAAGCTTTAGTGGACTACTTGCATTAGAAATCCATTGCAAGTAGTCCACTAATGCCACTGTATGCTAGCAGTAACAAGTAAACGCTTACAAAAATATATAGTATAATACTTACAAGTGAAAAGTTGTGCCTGGATCTTTTTCGCGATTACTCCTGCACTTAGGCACAATGCATGCACGCGTCATCTTGAAAAAACTCGTCCTTGAACGCAGCGGGGAAAAGCGTCGCCCTCTCACACTGAGTGATAGACACGAACTGACCCCATGGAGCTAGAATATACTGGAGGGAGCATAGCTGATTTCGATCGGATTCAAATTGGCTGCAAAAGTTGAGAGACCGGGGCATACACAAGGCCCCACACGTGACCACCTCTCAGCCAACCACAGACGCTTGGCTGAAATTGGCTCCTCCTCACCTCCTTTACAACTCCGCCTCCCATTTTCCAAAGCAAGATTAGTACTGCACCACCAATCAAAGGATGAGGTGTGCGTGCAAGTCGCTCTGTAATTTGTTGTTATATTCAAGGGCCTGTTATCTTTATAGTTTTCAACTGTTAATGTATCTTTGCTAGTAATTTCGATATAATATATTTCTTGAGAAAACTAAGATCTGGGTTGAAATGCCCAGGTGCGATGACTCAACAGCTAAGAGAGCATTAAGCGAGCGTGCGCACACTCCACTGTGGTCTGTAGGTCACTGACGTCACAGTAGCGAGAACGCTATTGGTTACCACAGACACGAGAGAAATCTCAAAAACTGGTTCTCTTTGCATACGACTATGCTCCCTCCACTATATACTCCCTCTACGACTGACCCCCACCTCCGTCTCTGGGGCCGTCACCATACAGCTACCGAAAATTGGCTTCACTTTAGAGCGATGATGCCGGTTCCATGTCTCAAACTTCCTTGGATTAAACCCTATTCTAATCTCCTATCCATACATGCACATATTTTTCCTGTAGGATTCATTCTCATTTGTTTATCGAAAATATAATTACTTCGAGTGTACCTAAACAAAAGAAACTTGGATGCATGTCAGGCGCTAAGCTCCAAACATTTACTGTTTGAGAAATGTATTCTACATTCATTCTTTTTCCTAAGTCGCAGAAGTAGTACTTTTTTCTCGTATCCAACTTAGTGAACGAATGGTACTATTGCTTAATCGAACTGTTCAAATGTTGTGCTGTGGTTAGAACTTGGTACCTGTATTGAATTTGTCTTGCTCTGAGAAAACCGTTTTAGTCATTGCTGTGAAATCTTACGTTCATGCATAGGATAGAACTCGCATGTTAGAAACGTCGAGAACAATGAAGCAAATACCTTCACTGGAGATTTATTTTCAAGTGTTATTCTTCGGAGCAACATTCTGTGACGAGTGAGAGCGTTTAACAAGAGTAACAATTATATATAGACATGGTTCTGTGGTTGCTTTCGAAAAATTTATTCGACAAAAATTTTGTTTATCCGTATTGTGGTTCCGATTGTAGAAATCGATAAAACGAAACGTAACGCTGTTCGCTCTAAAAATTACCAAAGCATTTAAAGTCATTGCTATCCATGTTCAAATCCGTTTTCCAATTAAAAATTTCATTTTGGTCACGTTGCTGGCCTCGCTGGTTCTGCGCAAAAACGTCTTCAAGCGTGATGACAGTCTCTAGCTTCTTTGAGCGCAAAGTTTTCGCGTGAAGCGAAGCAGTTTTGCGCAGCCACATGACGGCCAGCCTCCAAGATGCCGCCGTAAGCTGGCCTCACGCGACCGTTCCCTCGGTGAGCTGCGACGCGGGAGTCTTGCTGAGCTATGTTCGCCAGACGAAAGAGGCGATTTTTAAACGGGAAAAGAAGTGACCTCCGACAGACAACGCGATACTGAAACACACAGACAGAAAGAAACACTTGCTTGAGCGAAAATACACAATCAAGGTAGAAAAATTAAATTTTTGGATGGGAAACTGTTTGTTGTGAAAGCCAAATAGTCATTGGACTGATCGAGTGATTAAGGATTGAGTCACACCAAACGCATCACTGTTTAGATAATTAACACACTGACTTTTAAATTCTTTAAGGGGCATGTCTTATGTAAGCTAAAATATTTTTCACGTTAACTTTCATACCAGGAGAATCCATACCCAAGCTCACGTTTACGACTTCATTAACAGATCGAGAGAGGAAAATATGAAACACGACTGCACCTTGAAATTAACCCTTCATTGAAAAACGTATCTTGCTTTTACGAATACACCTTCAAAACAAGGCTGGCGAGGCTTGGCATTAACTTCCACCGGTTCTAGTGAATACATTATTTTCTCAATTTTGGAGCCGAACTCACTGACTTTAAAAGTCGATTAAATTTTCGAGTATTTGTGAACAAGCTCGGAGAAACTGTAGTAACTGAAATTTTTCTTGCTGTTGAAATGCCATCGATGCAAACAGAAGTCAATTTAGCCTACCGTCGTTTCCTTTTATGCACTCTGCAAGCTGGAGTGAAAACGAGAAGGACTCAAATCGATTGGCTTTTTATAAATTTGGCCCAACACAAAAAAATGCTTCCAATTTATAATTTCACGCTTTGTTTTCGCATAGACAATAGTTTAATGGTTGTGTGTATTCCTGCACATTTTTGTGTACTGTTTATTTGAATTATTTCCAGTCACTCAACGAACAAGTAGAGAATAAAAAAAAGTTAGAGAAATAGTTTGAATAATGCTCTAGCTAATGATGTTCAGAAAAAAATGCCAGCGATTCGAATAAACCTGTTTGTACTTGAGTCGGAGCAGAATTACCTCAGTACGTCACTACATCGCGGCCTCGCTACTCGCTATCATCTCGCTATCATCGCGGCCTGGCGAGATCCGTGGCAGAGAACGAATAAGATCTTCCGTACTGACGTCGATCGCGAGATTAATTATTGAGCGAGCTGCCTGCAATTTTTCATGTCTCTCGATATTAATCCCGGCCCTGCCAAAAATATTCATGTAGGCAGCAAAATGAAGAGCGACCCTCAAAACACCAAGCGAGCATGAAAGCTACACTGAGAAAAACATTTCTTAACCGAAAGATTTTGGGAGAGAAATATGGAGGTACAATGCTCCGCTGACAATGCAAGCAACGCCATTCTTTTCTTGGCCAAAATGCATCAAGTCTGAAAGCTTCAATTGAAAAGCAAGAACAGGGTTTGTTCATTTCAAAATGACTGATGCGAAACTTCTTTTCAATTGGCATATGTTAATATAATAAAAGCAGCTAAATACATCCAATGTCGTCGATAAAAATCTAATGGAAACTGAGCAATTCCGGAATTCATTTGGCGCACGAGTTGACTCGCGATAAGTTAGGGCTTATTAAATTACTACAAACTTATTCACGACTCTACACTAGACTTTTTTTACTATAATGAACATAGGGTTAAACTAAAACAAAACAAATACTCATCATTTCCTAAACTGTACATCAGAAAATAATGAAGTGTTACTAAGAAAAATTGTCAATGACAGGTAAAGGCCTCTCTTAGTTTAGTGACTTTTAGGGAATCTCGAGCCCTTAACTTAAACATAACTAGACTGATCGTCGTGAGAGTGAAGTGAGAAATGAAAAACGATTAAAACGTGATTTATAACATCATTTAACGATGATGTTGGTTTGCTACATACTGTTTATGATTAAAGCAAGAACAGCACATTCTAGAATCGAGTTAGGATTAATTCCATTTCAGAGCAATTTGTTTATCGATTCGCATTACCTGAAGGACAGAGGACAGCTATTTCCCACGAGCCATAGTCATCAATTTCTTCTTAAGAAATTTCATGATTCAAGAGTCCTTTTAATTGCTGATTAACATTTCTCTACTCAAATTTCAGAAGACATCGAGTTCCGAGCTTTCACTTTAACGATTTGGAAACTATGTTGAACTCTTACTTGGTTTGGACCATAAAAAGGAAACCTAACTCTAAATATTAATAACTTTGCATCATGATATTTCAGTTTCATTTGTTGCATTACAAACAGAGATTTGTTTCCTGACTACAGAGCTTTAGGTCTGAGCATAAATAAGGTCCAAATCGTCTGAAAACTTACCTTTAAATGAAAATTTACCGTTAGATATAAATTTTCCAGTGACTAAGCTTATCGCTATGTAGTAATTTTTAACAAAGGAGCTACGCATTTTCATCAACAACGTATACGCGGGAACTAAGCGTCTAAAGGATGTTCGAAATACAGTCAAACAGAGATTTCCTGAAAGAAGCTCTCGTTATAACTTGTTTTTATTTTATAATATTACATTGACCCTTTAATTTTTGTTTCATTTATGACCTCATTAAAATGTCCTGTGCAACTCACATTTTTACAACTATTATTTATCTCATTACTGATACACCAATATTGATGTGACTTTTAATATATTTAGGGAAATCATTTTTCTGCACATAATACAAAAACAGAATTAAATTATTTTCATTCACTTTAAAGTAATAAACATTTGAAGTTGGGAACACTTTTTTATGGTCCATACGACAGTCTCCGGAAGCAAAAATTTGTTTCTGATTTAGGTTAAATCATGATTGCCAGTTTGTGAGCATACAGCTAAGGTTCTTCATCACTTTCATCAAAGCTTTATAGATGAAATATTAAAGAGAAAATTGATAGAGGTTAGTGATTTCTAGTATTTCAACATAATTTATTGAATCATTTATATGCACTTTATATTTAAATATAGTATACAAGTTTCATACAAGTTTGGCACACAATTTCTTTACTGCGCTAATGGCCTTCTTTCGTGGTGTACAACGTCTTTTCGTTTTATTTTTTGCTCCGAAATTATGCTTTAATTCTACACTGTATAAATGGATGCACTAATGTCATAAACCGTATTTTTGAAGCTCTGCGGGTGAGGTATTGTTTTCCTGCGCTGATAACTTTAATGAATTTTGGTAGTTCAGCGCCAATAGACGAAACGCTATCGTTGAAAATCATATTTTATCAACAATAATAAACAGGAACTTGTATAAACTGATTACCTCAATTTTGCCATCACTGATTTTCGTGAGTGTAAAATACGCATTTCGTATTTTAAAAAAAGATGATTTCAACAAATCGACACTGATACAAATTATACTTACTTTGAACCACATCGAAACGTTTCCTAGCTTTCAATTTATTCTGTTTTGCATCATACGATAAATTTTTTATCAGGAGTGGCTAACAGAAGAATACAAGGTGCGAAAGGTATCTGGGGACACCTTACGTACTTTGAGAAAAACATAAAATGAAACTGTAATCATTGACCCATTTTTTCGTAACAAACTAAATAAACACTATTACAATTTCACCGACTCAATTCGAGTCCGAAAGCGACTGCAAGCTTTGATCAGGAGGTCTTTATTTTTGTCCTCCTTTGCTTGGGCTATTGCTTCCATCAGAGAGGATTTGATGTTATGGGGATGCTTATTAACTTCCCTTTCAACGATGCTCCACGCGTAATAATCCTAAGGTTTAAGGTCTGGTGAGTTAAGAGGCCATACGATTGGTGTGACATGATCGTGAAAATTCTCGACCATCCAATCCTTGGTTTTGAAAGCTTTATGAGATGGAGACGAATTGTTTTGGAAGACATAGGCACTTCCATTGGCTAATCTGTCTATTCAAGGCTTAACAATGGTTTGAAGAGTTTCGACATGGGCATCTGCATTGACTCTAAGGCCCTGAGGAAAAAATGAGGAGGCATGATGTGCCCTTCACTGCTAACAACACTGAAAACCATGCATTTTTCTGACGACCTCAGGTGTTTTGAGTGAGCCAGAGCGTTGAAAATGTTGTTTTCTCTTGCTCGTTGCCAATTTATCTCCATAGTTTTCATTCATCTTCTTTCTAACTCGGTTCACGAAAGATCTTGGAGACTTTTTGCAATTTCTAAATTGCTGTGTTTCGCTTCTATAAACATTACTACAGCTTGTCTTTTCTCTTCATTAGTTATAGTATCTGCCATGGGATTGGCTGAAATAAAAATACATTAATTATTATCGCGTTAGTTTAAATTCCAAAATACAAGTGTCCTCCGATATCTTACGCACACTGTAGTATCATCAACAAAACAAGATTATTCTGATTTAGCTTTACCCCCAGTGGAAATAATGCAGTACATTCGGTTATTCAAAGCAAAATTGAGGTCGGAGAGAAATTTTAACCTATAAAGACCGCCGCAGTGTGTACCCAATTGTGATGTGCTACGCACAGCCAGTAGCGATAGATTGGAACCGGGGTAGTAATCGATGATCACTAGAACGAACAAACTTATTTTCACACCCCCACTGGGCTTCAACAAGTTAAAATCAATAATTTACTGATAATTTAAGGAGCAAGGATTCAAGCGCCCCCTAGCATCCTTTATAACACATTACAAAGGCACGAGCAAAAGGAGAAAACCAAACGATACTATAGCGGGAGCAAGAGCGGATAGGAGCGGTCGGGACGTGGGCGTAGCAAATCCTGAGGCAGGAGATACAGTGCACAAATTAACGCCTACGGAATTTAAAAGGTTACAATATATTCGTCTCCAGTAAGACTTATATTATTCCATCTAACACGGACATACTTACCCCAAGCATCAGCCTCCGCACCAGTGACAGAGCAAGACCTGTCCGCAGTCCGCAGACCACTCCCCCGGAGGTCTATTCTCAAATCTTTACTAAAGTTCTTAATTCTATGTACACAGCAGGCTTTTAACAAAACAAAGCGCTCTACTTGATTGAACCCTAAGCAATTCTCATACAATGTATAAGAATGGAATTCTAATCAACACACTGCACCAATTGTTGACCGAAAAAGCTTTGTATGAAGAATAGGATCTTTGCGAAACGTCAATGATGTCTCTTTTGCTACTGTTGTTGGACGAACTTTTCTTAGGGAACTCCATGAAATGAATGTATGGAGCAGAGTGAACCGTAAACGGCCGATAGAAATTGCTGCCCACAAGTCCGTTCCTTGAAATCCCTTTGGAGCACACGCACGCACATTGGACTGTAGAAGAGTGGAAGAGTCTCATGCGGTCAGATGAATCACGATTCTGTCGCTTTAGCTATGATACCCGCCGTCGTATCCATTGAAAACTTCATGAAGTCTTCAACGTTGCCTGTATGCAACGAGCGATACAAGAAAGAGGAGAGTCTGTCCCGTACTATGGTTGTTTTAACCATACGTCTAATTTTAATTGAGCTATTCGTCATTTCCATTGATGTATTCGTTAAAATGAACCAGCATTGGTACATTGAGCTACAAGACTATCAAATTTTGTCATTTACACTACATCGGCATGAAGGAAAACGTGTTGCTTTGCCTGTGTTTCAGGATGAAAACTGCCCAGTGCATCGGGCTAGAA
Organism: Platorchestia sp. MABIK; assembly: GCA_014220935.1. Lineage (NCBI taxonomy): Eukaryota > Metazoa > Arthropoda > Malacostraca > Amphipoda > Talitridae > Platorchestia > Platorchestia sp. MABIK. The sequence continues at coordinate 48,556 of JACJUY010005686.1, read as the reverse complement.
CTGTCATTAATTGGCATGACAATCGTTCATGATACGTCACGTATTGATACTAGCCCATGAACCCAGACAGGAACCCAACAAAAAACTGATGGGACAATTAAAATAACTAGTTAAAAGTCTAAATTGTCGTCCACGTTTTGTGGCTGCATTACTAGATCAGTTGATGCATGAGGGAATTTAATTAAATCGATCAAACGTGCATAAGAATGCATGTTGTTTCAATGCCGCGCACATTTGTGGTCGTTATTTATGCTCTAAAAAGTCCTACACTGTGTTGTTAGTGAGTGACAATATTTTTTTATCCGGGGAGCTTATCCTGCTTGCTAATCATCCAACTAGGTGTCACTAATTGTAACCAATTATTCACAAATTAGTTTTGAGAATTTTCATTTTCGCCTAAACCATAGCATAAGAATGAGTGTGATATGCTGTTATTAACGGAGTCACAAACTTTCCGGAAATCAAGAAACACGTAAACAACCTATTTTTTTTCGTCGAAATCATAGCAATGGTAAACCGGTTTTTCTAATCTTTGGCCGAGAATTGGGAGGACAGAAACTAGTCTATAATTTTGTCATGTGTTTCATCACGATTTGAAAAGATGAGAGCAAAGCGGAATTTTTAGACTGTATAGGAGAATACCTGGGAGGAGACAATAAATAATTGGAAGGTAGATATTTAACCGTCTAAATATAGTAACACTTTTGGCTTCCAAATGCGTTCCATATATAGGACATGAAAAATAATTCAGTTAATTTTGAAATGTGGTTTTCAAAGTTGTTGGACAATGATCGCACTAATGTATGTAGGTGAAGTTCACAAGCATGGCGGTAACGAAAGAGTCACTCAGGGCTACGTATTAAGTTGCCGCCTCTCTGCCCAAGCCCGCCGCGCTGCATGGTCTTTAAGCTGAAAGAAAAGGAATCTCAGTATCAGCCAAATTTGTACAGGGCGATACTTCACCATCAAATTCAAGTAATGAAGAATACAAAAATAAAAATTACTGTTGCCTGATGAGCCTTATTAAACGTGTGATCCAAATACTCATGTACTTTTAAAATGAATTATAATTACGGCTTCAGTCCAACGATATCTATTTTATAAATGGCTGGAGTACAGAAGCTCAAAGTTTGGCAAGTACGACATGTTTCATCACTTAAAGAGAGTACACCACGAAGTGCCGCCCTGCTGAACAGCAATCCCTCAGGTAACTGATTGACGTCCGACAGCCAACGTGTCCCTCACGTCCACTCATGCGCTTCCACCACGTCACCCACGTCCACCATGTCCAGCCACGTGCATGAACATGCAAGCACTCACGCCAAAAGCGTCTTTA